>JAIPRM010001474.1:0-37752 GCA_025469315.1 Stegophylla sp. TES_Ste_2020
GAGAAATTGGAAAAATGACCTCTCTAAAGTACCATCTGGGTGTGATTCCGGTTCTATAGAGATACTGATCGAAACTTTCGGACAAGTATTTCTATACGAAAAAGTGTTCACAGAAAGAGAAAAAAAAAAAAAAATAAAAAAAAATAAACATCATTGTAAAATCATAAGCTTCTTCACTTCGTTCAGAATCTAAAACAGATTTGTAAAACCAATACATTCCTCGCTATCGCTCAGAATCTAAAATATAATATGCAATATGCAATTGTGTGATTATTGTGATAATAAACTTAATTGATAAAGAAACTAATTAACCGTGTTTGATTTAGCTCCGGAAAATTTGCTCTTGGTGCTGTAGCGATTTTCTCTTGATGTAATGACCATGCTTCATTCTTTTCATGTTGAAGTTATTTGGTAGATTATTTTATGTGATGTAAGTTATAGGTTATATTATAATAATATAAACAATGCTTTTATTCATGAAAATTACCTCATAATATGTATCGTAATATATGGACTAAAATATTTAATTTTGAATGTCGAAATTATAAATAAGAGGTGTTGTATTTATATGATTTATATGAATTAATATGAACTTTCTAGAATTCTTAAATGGCCACATTTATTTTTCATAAGTACATAAATAGTGTTGAAAAATTAATAGGATTATAGATTTGATATTATAAGTTCAGATGATAAATTAAATAATGTTGTATCTTTTAAAAATGTTTAAAATGTGTTTTTGGTAATTAATTGATGTTTTCTATTCCGTATCATCTTGATTTAAATTAAAATTAGTTTTTTGAATTTCTATTCAAGTTTATTATTGTACATATTATGTTAAATTCTAAAATACTTTGGTAAGTACATTCAATTTTTATTCAAATCACCATGTATTAAACACACATTTTTAAAAATTTTGTTCAAGATTGTGTTTACATTATGTTAATTCAGTAAAATCTGTTACTATGCTAGGAAGTTACTGAGTGTGTACCTTTTATCATTCAAATGATTGTTGTCTCTAACTATTTTATTATTACGTTTGTATAAAATCAAAAATGTATTCATGATTAAAGGTTAAAGACTTGTTTCTAGGTCAATTAAAATAATTAATTCATATATAGAAAGAAGGTAGTTTCGTATATTATATTATTAGGTATACAAAACAAATTAGTATATTAATAATTTTAACCCATATTAATTTCTGTAGATCAATTAATGATGAAGTTTAGTCTCGTTCGTATGATATCATTAACGTGTGATTTTAACTCATTATTACATTCTGAACTTGATCTATTTATTTTATACTACATTTATTTATAAATATTTACTTTTTATATTATTTTATTATGTTGTTTAATGGTAATCGCGATAAGTGGTTTATCAGGCTCGGTATTAGGTGTTTTATTGCTTGTGTTTTAATACAATTACTATTTTGACCCGTATAAAATTGAAAATTTAAAAAACATAATATAATATGTATGTATTTAATAAAATGTATAGTAAATAAGTAAATTTATTTACATTGAGAAAAAACAATTAACCTAATCCAAGTACCTAATCCAAGTTTTATTACTGGAATTATGAATGATTTATTGTTGTAAATAAGGGTGTACAGGATGAATTGTTGCTATTTAAAATATCATAAATATGCGCTATGAGATTCAGTCACTCGCTGTTGAGTGAAAAATAGCTTTTATTGTAAATAATTGCATTAATTGTAATTACTGTTGGTGTGTTTTCGACACGTTAACCTAATTTTTTATATTATTTCGGTTCAGTGTGTACGTGAAAATTTTGTCACTACTGTATTTTATGGATAAACACGATTACCTACCAATATTATTCGTAGGTAATAAATACATGGATATGCACCATTCCTATTTCTAGACATTATAATATTTTCGGTCTTGCGGCATGACGGACTTGGGTGGTATTTTGTTTACATTATAATGATAATATTACGCTAAGAAGAAAACGGATTACATATTATTGTATTCTGCATCCAGTGGCGGTCAAACGGGGGGAGGATGAGGGGGATGGTCCCCTCCCACGACAATTTTTCAATATTTATAATAATATTTGATTTATATGTATATATTTATAAAAAACAAAAAACTATTTTAATAATTATAAAAAAGCTATAGTAAATTTTCACAGAAGTGTAGCACAAATTTAATCCATAACTTTTTATAACTCCCTATTTATGTTCGTTTTTTTTTTTTTAAAGATAAATTAAAAGTATGTTTTAGATATTAATTTAATACTTTTATGTGAAATTGTATTATTATGTTATTGTAGATTCGTCTCAATGGTTTGACCACTATGGCAGTTCATCGTGGGGGTTATAGTAACCCCACAAGAAGTATTAAATGAGTTTGCAAAAAAAAAAAAAAATAGATTTAATATTATAATTTTAATTTAATTAATAAATTGATCATATAACTATAAAGTATATTTTTTAATAATCAAAGAGCATTTTAAAAAATTAGCAATATCCCCCCTTTTGACAAAATCATTTGACCACCACTGTCTGCATCGATGAGAAAATGGTTGATAATATTATATAAATCTTAAATCGTGCTAAATAAAGGCGAGAGAAATTTTACCGACAAATGTCTCGATATTTATTATGTATTTGTGTGTGTGTTTGATAGGATCGAACGAATATTCACGAATCAATCGTGATGGTGGGGAGGGAGCAAGTAGCAACAGCCTGCTGAAGCACATTTCGACAATAATTCCCGTGATTTATAACGAATTAATTATAAAATGTTTTGTTCTCGTCGGAGAGTGGTGCAGTGCGCACGATGACACAATGATAACGAAGTCATTAAACGGCAGAGCCGCCCCGTCGCCGCCGTAGGTGCTGCTCGCAGGAGTTACACGCGTTTACACGGGGCCGCCCGCTCGTGTCGTTGACTGGCGGCGGTAACGGAAGGACGCGCGGACGTTCGGTGCGTAGCGATGGTTGTGGGGTAAGGGTTGGAGGGGGTGTAGTAGCACGCGGGCTCGTTGTCGTTATCGTTATTATTATTGCTGTCGTCGTCTGGTCGTCATCGGCGGCGCGCGCGGGAAAGTCCGCCGCCGACATCGTGGTGTTTCATTATATTGTGTCGCGGTGCGTGGTGTAACTCCCTCCGGCGGCCCCTCTTTCCCGTTTTGAAACGATGCGGTGGCGGGGCAACAATAGTGTAGACGCGCAGTGGGTTAGAGTAGCTGCTGAAGCATCAACTATATATTCGGGAAAAATCGATGTCGCGCTATTACCGGCCGCCGGCCGTTCCTGTGTTCCTCCTGCTCCTCCTTTACTCCTTCTCCTCTGTTGCACACTCGTCGTCCGGCGCGTCGAAGCTCGTCGTTGCCGCCGACGATGACGGTGCAGGCGGCGGCGGCGGCCGACGGCAATGGTTTTATTCGGCAAGAGCTGCGTTCTCACCCGGATAAACGCCCGCACCACCGGTAATTGCCTCACACACTTTCGCATGCGTACGAGGTGGTGTGTGTCCCTCCCTCCGTATGAGACTCCTCGTGTACACACGGTGACGGTACACCGCACCGCGACACGTTTTCGTGGACTTTTTTTTTTTAATTTACTCGACGACGATACAATATCAGATATATTCTATCATTATAATATTATGTTTTATAACTTAAAAAAAAAAAAAAAAAAAAACGTATACGATACGCACGGATTTGCGTGGCGTTAGCACTAACGGCTGCACTAGTATTTTGATGAATTAAGATTCAATTTATAGTTAGTCAACGCATAATAATATGATAACATAGTAGATTTCCAACCTGTGGTGGAGTCTGGGTGACTATATTACCTTTTTTTTTTTCTATATTAACAGAATAATGTATTTAATTTTCAACAATAGTATAAATATCAGAGGAACGTTAATTTTATTCCTCGAGTCTCCTCATCAATTTGTAGCACTTATTATTATCTATTGAATAGATTGTCGTAGTAGATTATGAGTTCAGCGCCACCGAGTCTTCTAATTTTGTTTTGTTAATGCTGAGTCGGCATTGCCGACTACAGTTGGATCCAATTGTGTACGCGTAGATTATAATGCATATTATATGATGATATTGATGTGCTTTAGTTTTTGGTTATACAAAAAAATTTTAGTTACCAAAAGAAAAAAAAAATCGTTGTAAATGCATTATTCCAAATCGCTCGAACGAGTCTGAAGTAATTTTTCTTGAATTATTTCCATTGTGCTAATCAAATAATTTTAAATAAAGTTTAATCTTACACGTCATAAATAATATAGATTACGGTGTAAAACTTACGTTTGCCGCTCGGTAGTTAACGATAGTTACGCCAAGTTTTAAACTTTGATGAATGTAAAGTTTACTTTAGCGGTAAAAATAACTGCAATTCTACGTATACCCTTGACTACCATCGTTCGATCTGTAATACATCCTTTCAACTTTCATTTAGCATAGCAGCTACTACTACTTCCATGAATTATTGATAAAATACTAAGTTATTGACTTCAAATTATAGATAGATAATACGATTGTCGTCTGCTATTTAATTTTTTTGTAGACTTTGGTAGTAAATTAGTTACTACAGTTAATAATTTACCGTGTTTTAGAAGTACGGTTTTTGTAAGTTTTTATGAGTAAGAAGTTCGTTTCAATTCTTGTGATATTAAAACGTTTAAATCATTTGTCATGTAACAACTAGCAAAGTTAAGAATTTGTTTTCAGCTTATATTGATATCAAATACTTGTTTGTGATTTTTTTTAAGACATTTTATCTGTGTACAAATTTTTTATTATAGTTATACAACATTCAAATTTTATTTTGTTACTTTTACCAACGTCATTTAAATTCGAACTATCTACAAATATAATGTTTTGATAACTTTTGAAGGAAAAATATAAGTTTGCTAATAACTCGTAAAATGTATCAATTGAATAAAAATAAAAATTAAAGAAGTGTCATCAATGACTAATTAGTATTTCTTACTTCTGTTTTTTTCCACTGTGTTAACATTATAATTATTTCTACTGATAGCTTAAAAAGATAAAAACCTTTAAATTCTAAACAAATTTAAAAATATTCTGAAAACTGTTGTTGCCTTAAAAAATTTATTTTTCTCTTTGGCTCAAAAGAAGGTATCTTCAATAATTAAAAACAAAATAAATCTATTTGGTAGGTAAAAGTCACTAGTATAAATATTCATTCTCTGACTGGTAATAAAAACCATTCATTTAAATTTAAATTGTTTTATATGTTTAAAGTAAAATGGTTTTAAAATGATATGTTATTGTAATTCGTGACTGGCAGGTTACTAATACAACATTTGTACATCTATAGATCTAGGTGTAGACTGTAGATATACTTTTTAATAATTGCATTTTATATTCTGAACGAAGTGAAGAAGCTAGTGTTTTTATAAAGATGTTAATTTTTTTTTTCTGTTAACACTTTCGTATAGAAATACGATACACGCATTCAAGCACAGATAATGTCTTCATCTTTAAGTTGAACAATAAGTTATTTCATTTTAATTCTAAAACTGGCGGTATGAAATTGATTCTGTTGAATGTGAATTTACTATGTTTTACGTTAAGGCGAAGACAACACATAAGGGTAAAGCGTTCTCATAAAAGTTTTATTAAATTTGTCGTAGGTACCTTGATTATCCTCTGGTTTTGTGATTAAACCTATGTCATGTAAGTTCAATATATCTTACACGGGTCACAGATTTATTCATTTAAAATTGTATACCTACACAAAATGCATAAACTTTTTCATGAAATCGATTTTGTACATATTCTCAATCAACGTAAACTTGTCAGCTATAATTAACTCGCAGTTTTTTTACTTGTCCGGCTTTCTTGTCTATACTTTACTTTTTATTTCATACAATTTTAATGTCTCGATATTAAGATTTGGAAATTTTAATACAAACATACTCGTGTGCATTACCAATAATACTGAAAATATCTCGAAATTCGCAAGATGAAATAGTTGTTAAACTTAACCTCACCGATAATTATATATTAACTTAAGCTCCGTTCATAATCGTTTTATTGAAGAAATGATCTATCATTTTTTTAAATTCAATACAATCACCAAGAATATCTCGCTTGAGGAGCGAAGAATACCCATGGTGTGCAAAGTATGTCCAGCCTTTTTCTATTTTGATGTTTATAAAAAATCGATTAGTTGTAAATATATGCGTACCCCTTAGTATATGAATGATTTAATTATTTATTTATAAGTTTTAAACTGTTATAATAATGATATCTTAAAATTGAATAATTAATTTGAAATTAAGTGTAAATATGAGCGTGTTGGTTTTTCTTAGCTAGGTTTCTTTGCTACTATAATTTTCTTTCTTTAATGATTTTCTTTTCGGAAATTTCTTCCGTCCGAATCTTAAGTCAGTTTAATTGTATTTAATATCAAAATCGGCTTGCGTGTTGGTAGTGGTTGAGGGGTTATGAGTTAACTTTTCAGATAGAAGTTTTGCCAGTAATAAGAGGCTCATAAAATATAGAAAGGCGTAAAACTTTCCGAGGGCCGCCACCACCGAACTTCGGAAGTTTTATTTAAGACCGGACTCACTCACTTTATTTAAACTTATTTTCATCCTCAACCTCCTCTTCCCTCTCAGCACATTTTGTTGTAAAATTCGTCGTCTTGTTTGACGGTCTCTGCCTTTTGTTTCATATTTGGTTTTTTCTTTTCTTATATTCTTTTTTTTTTCCAGTTCTAAAAGTAAACTTTTAACTACTATGGTGTGGAGTGGTGGTGAAGTTAACCTGCCGTTAACTTTGCGACGTCGACGGTAGTTGTGCCAAAGTTCATTCCGATCAACTTTTCCCATGCACGCGCGCGCATCTGAAACTTTTCGGGATCCACTGAGCTTTGTCCAAACAACTTGCCCCGATGCTTGTTTTGTATAACTTTGTTGGCGAAACTAATTTATATTATTTGTAATACCCCCCTCTGAATCCGCCATTCTTAAGCTTTTTAAGTAGTTTAAAAATAAGTTTTCCCTCAGCATATAGGGTGAGTGAGTGGTCGACTAAAAAGGAATTATTTTTATGACGCTTTTCTTTTGCATGTTTTTTATTTCTTGTTTATACTAACAGTTTCCTCCATAAATACATTATTTGCCGACTGTGTTCTTGGTTCACTACTTGCATTGTTTGATCATTTTGCTCAGAAAATAAATATTGTTTGATCTGATTTATATTTAAATAATTTTGTACATGATATAATAAATCATAATTTTGTAAACGAAAAATGATTAAATTTTATTGAGTACATTTTAATTGCGCATATAAAGTTCACTAATACTACAGTTGTGTCATAAGTATTATCACTATTATTTATTTCATTTAAATTCATATAGATACAATTTTAATTAGTGTTACTGATTGATTATCATCCATATTAAATATATAAGAAAGTTGAGATTTAATTGGGTATCAATAAAACTGTTATAATTTTATTCTATTTTTTGTTAAAAGCTAAATGTTACAAAGTATTACAAAATGCAACTACAAAGTACATAATAGGTATTAAATTATTATATTAGGACTAATTTTTATCCTCAAAATCTTAAGTATAAATTCAATATGTGAAACTAAAATTTAGATGGCTAGTTTATCATCAATTAGTTACTTAATCAATTTCTTATGCATAAAACCCAAAAGTTTTCATTTTAAAATTTGAGCCATTATATCTATGTATATTTGCCATAATCAAGAATATGGATACAAGTGCTTCTATCTTTATCCATGGGAACTAGTCATAAATGTTTTCTTAATAGTTGGGTATATATATTTAAATAGTATAGTAGATGATTCAAACTACATAAACATTTTTTTTCCGTTTATTCCTTAGGCTACTTGTCTACAGCACATTTAGCTTGGTACTTTTCAGAAACAGCACCTGATTAAAGATGACTTTTTTGTAGAGAGCACTATTGCTTAATTAAATGTTCCAACATGTGCAACAAGTTGTCAGAATTACACCATTACAAGTTGCACCGAGTAAAGTTACAATATATTTGTCAATGTTTCATTTATCATAGAAGTGTAAAATAGTTAATCTCATATTATCACAAAAAGTTACTTGATTCTATTACGTTCCTGTCTAATTGTAAGTTTACTCGAGGTATATTGTTGAATTTAAGTGTTACTATATCTATCAAGTATTACATTTATGCACATGTATACTGATAATGGTTTTGTTAATTATAAAATATTCAGTTCTATGATAACAATAAATACTTCTAGATCATTCAGAGTGATTTCTTTCTACTAAATTATTTGAGTGAGGGAGAGAGAGAGAGAATATTCGCATGAAAACTTTTCAGTGTCACAAAACTATCAAATAAAAATGTTGGTTTGGGAAAAGTTTGTTGATGGATAAGCAAACTTTTTACACGGTCTAGTAGTTATTCATGTATTCAATTTTTTTTAAAGACAGATGCTACAATGCACATATTATTATTATTGTCATTATTTAATTAATTGATGATAATTTATTTTGCATACAATATTTAGATATTTTTATTTGATTTGTGTTTAAGTCTTTAATATTTATTTTTATTTTTAATCGTCTTTTGTATATTTTATGTGTATATATTATATATAAAATAAATAGGTAAACTTTTACTAGAACAAGTGGTTGTAGCTTTTAATAATATTTCCTGTGATTGATTTTGTGGAAAAAAAACTTTCACAAAGAATACTGTTCTATAGTAAAATGTTGTTGAACCATTTGCCGTATTTCATGCTCTCCTATTCCTGTATTGTATGAAATAAAAGAAAACTTTTTTTCGGTTAAGTTTAGCTTGGATCTCACGAGCTTTCAAAACAAACTTTTAAGTACATTATAGTTTTTAAGATGCTCTAGATATCGACAAACAAAGTTTTGTTTTTTTTTTCTCGCTTCCCATTTCTGGACTTAGGTTTTTAAAAAAGTTTCTAAATTAATAGAAACCTGTCTGATCTTATATAAATATAAGAAAGAAAACCAGAATTTAATTTTAATATTTCCTTTTTAAATTGTATCTATAGTTTAGATACTAATTACTAAAAGTTTTTTTTTTATATTGTTTCAGGTTTTCGTCTCCCTTTCTTAGCCAGGTATGATTTGGACATTATAAGCATATTTGTGAAAGCAATCAGTCAAAACGCAAGGATTAAATAAACGTGTTGGTAGTCCAGTAATGGACAAACGGAAAATGATTACAAAAAGAACACGAATCGATACAACTATACGTGGTGCTGGATCTGGTGCTGGACCAATTACCAATGGACCAATACAAACAAGGCCATTGGTTGCCTTGTTGGATGGCAGAGATTGTTCAATAGAAATGCCAATTCTAAAAGATGTGGCCACTGTTGCATTCTGTGATGCCCAGTCCACTTCTGAAATTCATGAAAAGGTTTGAAAAAAGTTTCAAAAATATGTTATTTTGTGACTTGTCTAACATATTTGTTTGATATTAAATATAGGTGTTAAATGAAGCTGTGGGGGCCTTAATGTGGCATACCATTGTTCTTACAAAAGAAGATTTAGAAAAATTTAAAACGCTCAGAATTATTGTACGAATAGGAAGTGGAGTTGATAATATTGATGTTAAGGTATGTTAAAATATCATTTTTCTGTTTGATTTTTTATTTATCTATGTTTATTTATCCTATAATATTTTAATATGTATGAATCTCAATGAAATAATGAAAAGAAATATTATACTTTTACAATGTATTTCATCATTTTATAAAATAATTCAAGTTTTAACAAAGAAAACAGCAAAAAATCTTTATTGAAAATTTAAAAAAAAATAATAATTTGATTAGTTAACACAAGAAAATTAAAATATTACACATGAAATAAATTTTATTTTCACCACCATGTTAATTGAAGTCGCATTTTAATAAATTACTACTTCAACTTTTTTTTAATAATTTTGTTTTGTTATTTAGGCCGCTGGCGAATTAGGTATAGCAGTTTGTAATGTGCCAGGTTACGGAGTAGAAGAAGTTGCTGACACTACACTATGTTTGATATTGAACCTTTATCGTAGAACCTACTGGTTAGCTCAAATGGTCAGGGAAGGGAAAAAATTTACTGGTCCTGAACAAGTTCGAGAAGCTGCTCAAGGGTGTGCACGTATTCGAGGAGATACTTTGGGCATTGTTGGTTTAGGTAATTTACAAGTTAATAAACTTATTACTCTTGTTTTCTTTGGAATTAATTGTAATTATTTTTCTTCTTAAGGTCGTATTGGCTCAGCAGTTGCTTTAAGAGCAAAAGCTTTTGGCTTTAATGTAATTTTTTATGATCCTTATTTACCAGATGGAATTGAAAAGTCTTTAGGCTTGACTCGGGTTTATACACTACAAGTAAATTTTTCATAATTGTATAAAATATTAAAGATTTATTCATTTCGATTTTCATTTTTTAGGATTTACTGTTCCAATCTGATTGTGTATCGTTGCATTGTACCTTAAATGAACATAATCATCACCTTATTAATGAGTTTACCATTAAACAAATGAGGCCAGGTACATTTTTTCCCAATAAATATATTTAGCCATTGCAATTTATTTAAGTGTTATTAACGTATAAATTTTTTAGGGGCTTTCCTTGTTAACACAGCCCGAGGTGGGTTAGTTGATGACGATGCACTTGCTACCGCATTGAAACAGGGACGTATTAGAGCAGCTGCCCTAGATGTTCATGAAAATGAACCATTCAATGTACTCCAAGGTACTATTGATACATTTTTTATTTAATTGTGTGTTTTAATTCTAAATGTTTATAACTTTTAGGACCATTAAAAGATTCTCCAAATTTACTATGTACTCCACATGCTGCATTTTATTCAGATGCTAGTTGTACAGAACTTAGAGAAATGGCTGCAAGTGAAATTCGTAGAGCAATTGTAGGTCGAATACCTGAATGTCTTCGTAATTGTGTCAACAAAGAGTATTTTCCTGCCCCAACTACCTATCCACATCAAGCAACAGTTGCAAGTGCAGCATCAGCAGCTGCTGTAGCTGCAGCGGCTGCCGCAGCAGCTAATCCTGATGCTATGAATGGAGGGTTTGTGTTATAGGAAATTAACTATTAATACATTTTATATTAATTGTTTATTTTTTAGGTATTATGCGGGTGCAGGTGCTGGAGCTTTACCAGTACAACAAGCACATTCTACTACTGCACATGATAATGTGCCTGGTTCTGGGTCAGCACCACCACCTCCTTCGCAACAAGCGCCACCAAGCTCTCAGTCAGCTCCACCTGCAGTTCTGCCACATTCATTAGTGAGTACACTGCCGTCTGTCAGTAGTGGGGCTGATTCGGTGCCTTGAGCATCATCTGCCCTGTCACCTCTCATTCCTCTATAATCAATGAGTATGTTTAACTCCCATTCATCCGGCCTATTGCATAAAATATTTATTCACTGATTTTTTTTTTTTTTCTTACCTATTAGATTACATTTTAATACCTTCATTAATTGTATAAAACATAACTAAATAATGATTTATTGTAAAAGTTCAAATTAGTTTTTTAATAAGATATTCACTAAAATGTATTTTCGTTAAAAAAACATACATGATTCAACTTCATTGTTCTATAAATATTTAGAATTTATAATTCATTAATTTAATTCTTGATCCTTAATTTGTACACATACATATTCAGACAATTTTAGATTGATTTCTGCTTGAATTGTATGTACAACTTAATATTACTTGACTATATATCACAGTATTTTTTAAATTATTTAAAATGTTTATTTGAGACAATTTTTTATTTCATTAATCCCATTCAGTTTTGTTACATCGCTTAAACTTCATTAAAAAAATAATAATAACTGATGTTGCTATTTGTATTTATTTTGCTTTACTAATACTACATTTGTGTTGCCTACGCATGTTAATTAATAAAGGGTGCCAAATTAAAATATTAAAATAAATAATTTTTGTTGATTAGTATAAAATTCTATTTCAAATTAGCATAGTTCTATAAAGAGAAGAGTTGTACTATTTTCTAAAGATTTAATTGTTTCATGTGCTTGTATAAAATATTTAGTTAACAATGTTTATTATAATATTCAATCATATATTTGTAGCATGTATGTATGTATTGTATTGTTAATGGATGTTATTATATGTTCATGTATGGTTAAATTAATGGTATGCCTTAATATTTTAAAGATTTCACTTATTCTTACACATAACACAATTTTTATCATAATTTATGTTATTATAACTACTAAGTTACTTTGTTTTTGTTTAGTATACTACAACATATCATTTTGTACTTTTATGTCATAATTTAATTTAATTTCTTAAAAATAAGTTTTATTTTTCAAGGCATATCTAGATAAATAGTAATGAATAGTAAATTAATTGCATTGGTATTATTAAATTTGTTGATGTATTTTCTCATAAAAGTTGTATACTATAATATTTATATCTTTAAGTTAAAAAGAATATTTTTATTGTAAAATCAGTTGTGTGCATATACACAGTCCTGCCTTACTTTAGCTAGCAATTAATGATTACATTATAAGATAAATTACAACAAAATTTAGTTCAGTCCTTCTTTATTACATATTTTTAATTTTTTATATTATAATTTAAATTTACTTATATTATAATATTTATTTTTGTTTTTCTTAAATATTTTTTGGCATCCTTTAATAATTACAATATCAATAGTGCATTTATAACAAAAAATTATTTTATTAAGTAAAAATTGATGTATGTTATAGAACATAATAATAAATATAATGGTATATTATGACTTAAAGTTATGATTAACAATGAAACTTATATCCATAGCTTAATTTTAATAATGTTTGCATATTATGGAAGGGCGCGCGGCCTACTGTTAGACAGTGTGTGTTGCATAAAAATTATCATATACTCGAATAGCTTCTCAAGGCGTCCTTGGGGGTAGGTTACTTGTTTTGTTTCTAAATTTTATGTTTTTGAAATGTTGCTGCGCCCTTGGCGACAAAATTTCCATGACTGCTTTATTTTATTGTTGACACGCTTTCGGGAAATTAAGTGTTTTATATGTTTTTTTACTGATTCTTTTTTATTTTTGTAGTTTAACACCCAGCTTCCATACAGTTCTGGACAAAACGACCGTGACAGTACAAATAATGTAAGCCAGAGTAGTCCGTCCCTGACGTATAGGCCAGTTGTTTAAAAGGCACTTTAATTCTCAAATTTTTATGCTTATAAAATTTAAAGTAAATTTATACAAAGAAAGAAAAAAGTTGTCCTTTGAAATATTATTACATTCTAATTAACTTTTTTGATGTTATTGTTGCATAAAAAAAAAAAAAAAAAAAAAACATTGAACCTTTTATGTTATGGATATATTATAGCAACAAATAACTGGACGCCTTGAGTCTTAAAATGCTCAGTAGAAAATTATTAATCCAAATTAAACCTAAATTTTGCACCTTAAAAGAATTCATTCGGTATTTTTGTTTTTAAAAGTGCAGTTGTCTCATTAAAAAAGAAAATTATATTATTATATTTTAATTTTCTATTAATTGTAAAAATATTCTGTAAATATTTATAACATATTATTTCAAATATTCGAAAGTTTAAAACTATTTACCGTGTAATAGAATCATTTTGCTATACATGAATGGGAGACTAAATAGTGGCATTGGGCTTCTACAGGATATTAAATAATATTATATAAATATGTTTTATTTTTTTTTAACTTGAAAACATTTTTTAAAATAGTTATTGTAAATAGCAACATCACATTAATTTAGTAGTGTTTATTACGTATAGAATTTTTAACTGTTAAGTGTGTTTAACTGTTTATCATTTATAAAAACTGGATATATTGTCTCCTTATTGTCCATGTAGGGCACAAATTTGGGCAGGGTTAGGGAAAATAAACAATTATTTTTCAATTTTATAAGTTAAATTTTTGCATAATAAATCTGTAAACAGGCTCACTGATACAATGTTTGTGTAAGTATACATATGAAAAAAATAAGGTGTAATAAACAACACTTTGAACACATGAAAAATTATATATACAATTTTATATAGATCATAACTTTTAATTTTAATTTAATTTTGTACTTTTTCCTTTTCCCTTTGTTTTTAATGTACTACAAATCAGAATTATCATACATGAATAGTACATAAAAAATTAATTAATTATAAATTGTTAATTAATAAATGTCATTTAATACAAAAATAAAGTTGGATATTGTATATAATTTTGATGAGAATACTATTTCTGAAACCCTTTTACTTCATAGTTTCATTTAAGAAAAAAATTGTAGTAAGATTATTATTATTATTTTTAGACTTTGTGTTATAATTAGACTTAATGTAAGTCCCAGTTATAAAAGATAAAGCATAAATGTATGAATACAAGACTAAATTATATCTTTTATAAGATAAGAGTCTTGTGCTTTTTGACATTGTAAAGTCATACAAATGACATTTTGTAACAAAACAATTTTTGTTTTAGTTTTAAGTGAAACAAAAGGTGATGTAATTCTTAATTTGATAAAAACGATTATGAATAATTTAATTATTACTATACATTTATGTATTTCTGTTAAGTGAAAATCGGTCAAGCTATATTTCAGCTTGGCCAAATTTTTTTAAAACTCAAATTTGTATATATAATATTAATAAAAGCAAAATAAATTTATCAGATACAATTTTAACTATTCTTTTTAGAAATTGTAAAGATAAAAAATAAGTGTAACATTTAATATTTTATTTGAGAAATTACAATATATTAGTGTTGCATGGAACAATGATTTGTTTGTTTATTTGTATTATCATATGCTCATATTAAATAAAAACATTTCTTGGTCGCTACTAATTTTTGGCTAGTTCAGTTTGATATTTCCCTCATATAATGTTAGGTTGCTAGTCATCAACCTCTCAACATTTTATCATCATGCAACATTTTGTGTGTCAGTTGGCATGTTTCATTCATGCATAAAATTATAAAAATGTATGTTATACTAGTTAATCTAAGGATATATCAATTGATATAATGTCAAATAATTGCAGCGAAAAATTTGCCTCGCCTCATCTGTAGAAATCTGTGTAATCTTATTTAGAAAAGTAAGCTATGTTTATGATTGAATATTTTATGTAAATTGATATATTTATTCAGATGTCATATACAAATTGAAATAGTGGCTAAAAATAATTATAATATGAGTAAGACTCTGTGTCTGACTAGAGGGTACATGATAAACATTGGTACAAATTATAGTATAGTGAATTAATGTTGATTTATAATAATTAGAACCCCTTTAATTTATTACATTATGACATTTATATTTTATTGTAATATGAAATTATTTATGGAATATTTATTAGACGTAGGGGAATATAATGAAAATCAATTTCGTTTTTCGTATATCAGTATAAAATGTAAGATCAATGTACAATCTTACAAAAATGAATACATTTTGTTACTAAGGTTGAATTTTGATCTCTTGGTGATACTAGTACTTATTATTAAGAAACTTTTTACATAAATTTGGTCATTTACTATACTAATAATAAATTGCATATTGTGGCTTATTTTGTCATTAAATAACAATTATTTAAACTTACTGGAAATTACTGTTTTTGTATATTAAATTAAGCTCCACTCAGAATCATTTTATTGTTGAAAGTTTTAATTGTTTTATCGTTAAGTACACACTTTTTTTTTATTTTTTTTCAGAGACTTCTTTGTCTCTGAATACAATATGATTTTTTTAAGATTCTTCATTTAATTATTAAAATAGTTAATAAAGAACGAATAAAAAAAATCAGAAACTGGTGCTTGTTGCAATTACTCTTGTGTGAAGTAAAATTTCTTTAGAAATTGCGGAATCTATGAAACTTGGGAATTTTATGTTTTATTCAATATAGAAAATTCAGCGAAAAATAAGGAAATTGAACTCAGATAATGGACTTAATACTGAAAAAATATAACATGAATTGAAACACAAAAAATGTATCATCACAGGAATATAGATTTGCCATAGTGTAGCTGACCAAGTTGCAAGATTATCTTATTTTAGTTTCTGAACGAAGTGAAGAAGCTTATGATTTTACAAAGATGTTTATTTTTCTTTTTTCTCTTTCTGTAAACACTTTTTCGTATAGAAATACTTGTCCGAAAGTTTTGATCAGTATCTCTATAGAACCGGAATCACACCCAGATGGTACTTCAGAGAGGTCATTTTTCCAATTTCTCAATACTTTTTCCAAAAACTGTCGAAAAACGGCAAAATCACCGAAATTTCCGTAAAACTGAAAATTACTTTTTGACATAACTTCTAAAATAATGCAGCTAGAAACTTGAAATTTTCACCAACCACTAAAAATAGCTACAAAAACAAGTCATAAAAATTTCAAAAATTTTAAATTTTTGAGTTAAGTACGGCATTTTGAAAATTTCGGAAATATCTCATTTTTTGTTAGTTTTTATGCAATAAAATTTTTGATATTAAGACTTGAAAATTTAATATGATCTCACTGACATATTTGTCTAATTGATCTGAAAAAATCTCAAAAATCGTTAGTCAACTTTTTTTTTTATACCCGTTTGAAGTTAGAATTTCGACTGAATTCGTTAGTTTTACTTAAAATTACGCACTTTAACGTACATATAAGAAAATTGGCTTAACCGATTGTTTTGAAATTTGGTGGCTAGGTAGAAAATTTCATTGCGAATATTTTGGTGCAATAAAATTTCTTACGGACGAATAATTAAACATTTTACAAGGGTTTGATTGAAAAAAAATTTTGGACATTTTTTGAAAATTTTTTTTTTTTCTTATATTATTAACTTCCTTCGTTCAGAATCGTTTTACTGAAGAAATGATTTATCGTTTCTTTAAAATTTAATATGCCCGTCAAGAGAATACCACCTGTCGTGCGAAGTATGTCCAGCCTTTTTTCTTAATACCCCTCGTAAAGAATTTTCACTTGATAAATTTGAAAAAAGAATTAGAAGTGGGGTATATTTTAGGTGTTAGGTAATATAGAATAATAAAGTAAACAATTATTTTTGGTTTTAGTTCTGTAATTAGGGGGTGCAGGGTGTTTTGGCTATCCTATTTTTTCTGCCCACTATGGTAATAGTAATGAATAGGGCATTAGGACCCAAATTGGGTTGTAGGAAATATTAAAAGTGCATTTGGATTCATGAATGTATGCACTTCACAAGTAATGGAATTTTCCTTAATATTGAGTGTGATTGAATTCAGTAGTTGTGTAATTTATAAGCCTACCCAGTACTTAATATCTAATAATAGTAATAATAAATAATCCAAGTTTACAATAATTTTTTATGATGATTGAATAATCTACAAAATATGAATCTACGTACGATTAGGTACAATATGCATAAAAGTTCTATGTAAAATATAGTTTTATTATTTAAGTATTTGCATTTTATTGAAAAATTATAATAACAATAATAAAAATTAAAACACACCTATAATATTGACACGTGTTAGTTGCATACATTATTCATGTATTGTATTATTTGCAATTATAATTTTTTTTTTTTCACGCAATAATACAATTATAAAATATTAATACACAATATATAACTGGGGGGAGTATTACAGTCCAAATATTTTTAAGATTTCGAGTGGAATGAAGAAGTTAGTATTTTTTTTTTTATTAATTTTTTTTTTCTTGTGTGTACATGTTTTCATATAGAAATGCTTGTCCAAAATTTCAACCAGCAACTTTTTGAATTACAATTTTCCTCTAAATAGTACTTTATATTAAAAAAAGATAATAAAATTAGCCCTCCTCCTAGTAGACCTGTTTTTAAAATTTATATATTTACAAACATTGATTAAAGACTTCCAAAACCGCCATTGTATTTTAATGTTTCTTCATATAAGAAGGTATAAGAATAATTTAGCCATTAATATTTTGTAATTTCAGTTTGTAATTATTTCTAAATGAAAATAGTAATTAGTCTATTTAATTTTAATTTTGTATAACCATTTGTCAAACCTAATTTTACTGGTTTAAGAAGGAAAATAAAACGCCGATACTTTTATTTATATTATGCAATAAATTTGCATTTATATATTAATATTACATTTTCAACCATATTTACAATTGCATTAATCTAAATATATTTGTTATTACATAAAATACATTGACTAGATAGAGAATACTTGAATATTTTAAAAATAATTAATTTTAATGATAAATAACATATTTTGTGTGTAATTGATTTTACATACTATATAACTGAAAAACAAAACAAATTATATGTTAGGTACTATAATTAATTACCTAAAAAAATAATAATATGAATTTGGTTTATGATATAAAAATTCTAATTAAATAATTCTTAAACATTTAATACTAGTAAAATATGATAAACATAAGTTAAAAAAAAAAAAAAAACAGGCGAGTATTGAAAACTAACTAAGTATCTATTAAACAACAAAATATCTATTTTACTTGAGTTACTTACATCAAAACCTTTAATTATTTTTTCATCTTTATTTTTTAGTTGATGTTATTTTATAGTTCATGATTTCTTTTGTAGTTTTACAACTCTCAATATGCATACTAATTATTAATAACATATTATTACACATATTTATTTTTGTAGTATCGTGTAACAGTTTTTATGAGTCTTAATATTTGTGATAGAATAAAAATAATATTCTTAAACTAAGTTATATAGTTTTAATAAATTGTCTGGAAAATAAATAAAAATCTTGCCAGTTAAAACTAATTATAAAAGTTATTTATTTATTATATTTCAGTAGAAATTTCTAAGTTAACAAGAAATATGTGTATGCACAACTAAAGTCTTATGATATGGACAAAACCCATCTTATTAGGTATTTTACATTTAAATGTTAATTTAACAATATTGTTTTATGTAAATTAAGTTCAATGATCAGCAATTTATTATATTAATAATAATTTTTTGATAAGGAAATTCTATAGCATATTTGTATTACAATGACTTATTTTATTGTTTAAACATATGAGGGAGGTATAAATGTTCAAAAATTATTTTTTTACCTTCAAAATACCTATCTCAAAATATTATGAATTCTTTTTTAAATGAGTAAACAAATATATTATACTATTTATAATTTTGTATTATTAAAAATTATATGATTATAAAAATCATTTGATTTTTCATAAAAAAAAAAATTTGCCTCGTTATCAGTTATGAGATACATTTATAAATAATTAAGTATGTATATACATTTGTATTAATATTTAATTTGGAATTAACTGTAGGTCAATATTGAATCTAGTTTATAATATTTTGATTCTAATAATTTATTTACATAAAACAAGGGTGTAATCAATGGTACCAGTGCACTTACAAAAAAAATATTAATAATAAATTTTATTAATTATAACAGTAAACAAATAAAATACTATGTTAATTTGCAAGTTTTTAAGTAATGTAATACAATAAGTGACCCGTATATATTTTATATAAGTATACAAACATTATATCTTTCAAAATTGCAAAAAAAAAATTCAAATTAAATGTATTGACTGCATAATTTATTAATAAATTACTTTATATTTTTAGTTTACTTTTAAAAAAAAACTAAACATATTTTATGTTCTGTGCATATGATATAAATTTATAATTTTATTTTATTAGTTATTAATTCTCTGGTACCATTGAAAGAGTTAAAATTTTGATTTATTGGAGTACTTCTACACCTTCAATCTCTTTAGTGATATAATTGGTTTTTATTGTGTTTTAAACTATAATTGAATGCTAAGTAATGTCAGCATTTAACATATTAAGTTTAATTATTTTATTGTATCTGTCAGATTTTTAAGTCCTATCTACAATCGTAACAAGAAAATAGTTTCAAAAAATATTAAGTAGGTAATTTAATTTGATGTTCATACTTGAGCTAATGAATTTTAAGTAATGTAAAAACACATTGAATTTGAAGACAAGTTGAATATATCTTACTACTTATATAATAGGAAATGAAAAAGTATAAAGAAGTTGAGTGTTAGGTTTTCTAATTAAAAGTATATTGATTAAAATTTTAATGTATTTTTAGCTTGGACCTGTAATTTATGATGTTTTGAAATAATTTAGTCATGAACATAACTAGGTACACGATTAATTTGGCCACCACAATTTTTTTCATTATAAATATTTGAGATTGTAAGTATTCTATGAAAATTATTTAAAAATGGGTATATCTATAAGCAAATATGTTGAATAGTTTGGTTTTAAATAGGAAAACTGAAAATAACAAATAAAAATTGATATGATATTATTACCTACATCATAGCTTAAGAAAACAAGTCAAAACCATATTTCAAGTTTTATTAACATTTAACTATGTGTGTACCTACACATAGTTTTTCTTAAATCGTGATTAATTCACTTCTATACTTATTTAAAAAAGTGCATGCTTATCGGAGGTGTTCATAATGCATAAATTATATTGTATTGTGCTAAAAATGAGCGTTTGCATAAAAACAATAAAGTAAATAAAACTTAAGTCTGCAGTTCAAAATATACTCAAACAACTATTATTCTTAAATTATGCACTCTGATCAGTGTGAAAATTATAAATAAAATAATTTTTTCATTCCAACTTAAAGCTAGTATGACATGTATATATTGATGTAATTTTATGCACATCTTTATCGTAACAATTTTATTAAAAAAAAAAGGGGGGAGTGACAAATAATATGGCGAGGGACTTATTTACAGTTGTAATTGAAAGTTATGTTTTATTGAAATATATTTCTAGTTTATCTGATTATAAAATTGTTTTTGTAAAATCATATGTACATAATATTATAGTTCCAACTAATTCATCATTTTTATAATATATTAATATTATCAAAGTAAACTTCGGTACTTTTGGTTTACTCGGATTTAAACTGTTAGATAATTATAATATACCTCTATATAATGTGTACATCTATATGTATACACATATATATTAGGCATATATATGAATAATTAAAAAATGTCTACAAATATGTATATTTTTTTAAATTACTAAATAATAGGTCTGTGCGTGTAGATTTGTTCTAGTAGAATATAATAATATATTATTATCGTTTCAAATCTAATGCATTTCTATTTTGGATATAGTATGAAGATATCGCAAAGCAAGCAGAACATCTTCATACATATTACGAATAATTCATAACAATGTAATACAATAATTATTGTATTACGACTAAATCGTGTTTGATATTAAATATGTGAGCTCTCTGCCAGAGCGGATAATTATTTATTTCTCATGTCGTTCAGATCGTTATTCGCCGAGACTGTTTTTCGGGGACAAGCCACTGTCGAGTCTTAAACGTGTGTAGGTATGTTTTATATTTTGTACTTGATTTTTTTTTTTTTTCCGCGGAATGTGATTTTTAAGGGACATAATAATAACGACCGACGAGAAAACAAGTATTTTGCCGCCGTAAAATTCAAAATTGCTCTGGTTTGAAGACGTTGTTGTTGTTGTTTTCGCCGTCGCCACCGTTGTACCAACAAAGACAATTCGTACAGTCGATGCGGTCGTGATGGTGGTGCACGGGGATCGTCTCGTTGCACAGCAGTTGGTGGTGATAGTTATGATAGTGGCGACAGTGTCCGGCGGTGGCGGTTCTCCACCGTCATACCGGCAACAGTATGTCCGCGCCGTTCATGCCGCTGTGCACGCGCATGTGCCGGTTCAAGTTGCCGGACTGGGAGAACCGGAGCAGGCACAGCTTGCACTGGTACGGTTTTTCGCCCGAGTGTATCCGCAGGTGTTTGGTCAGCGTGGACGAGTCGCTGAACGCCTTCTTGCACAATCGGCACCGGTACGGCCGTTCGCCCGAGTGGGTGCGCATGTGCGTGGTGACGGACGACGACTGCGAGAACCGGCGGTCGCATATCTGACACCGGAACGGTTTCTCGCCGGAATGGGTGCGCACGTGCGCCGTCAAGTTGGCCGCCTGGCTGAACGATTTGTTGCAGTCGTCGCACCGGTACGGTTTTTCACCGGAATGCGTGCGCAGGTGGGTCTTCAGCGTGCTGGGACGCGCGTATGTCTTGCCGCATATCCGGCACAGGTTGGGCCGACAACCGTCGTCGCCCATGACGGCCGACCCGACGGGAGAACATTCCAGCCCCAGGCCGCCGCCGCCGCTACCCGCAGACATCAGGATTTCGGTGCAGGGTTTCCGATCCTCGCAGTCCTCGTCGACCGCAGCCGCCGTTGGTTGTATGTTACACGCGAACGACGACGGCGGTGCTAGGGGCGCGGAGTCTTGCGGCCGGAAGTCGGCAGTAAACGAGTACGTGGTGCCGGCCGGATAACTGGTGCCCATCGATACCAGTGGGCTCAACAGCCCTTGGTGGTGGTGCGTCTGACCGTGATGGTGATGGTGCACCGGTGACGGTGACGCCGGCAGAGTCCATCCTACCTGTAAACACGAATCCCGTACTTAAGTATTTACGTGTAAGAGCATTAAAAACATCGGTGGATTGTGAGACAACAATTTCGATTGATAATTATCACATTTATAATAAATAATAATAATAATAATTGGATCTCGGTTTTTTTTTTTTTTACATGGGTAATAGGTACCATAGTTGGATCTCGAGTTATTTCTACGTGTAGTGCCGAGTTTACCGATACAGCAGTGGTTTCAGAGCTATTTTTTTTTTGTCAAATTTTGGGTAGTTTTTCCGAGAGAAAAAAAAAATGAGGAATTGAGAAATTCAAAAAAATTACTTCTTTAAATTAACAACTAGAGGTAAATCCGGTTTCAAAAAGTAGCCGATCGAGATTTTTGTACAAGTAGATTCATACGAAAAAATGTTTCACTTCGTTCAGAATTTAAAATATGGTAGTTTCTGTGGTCATGGTTTGGATATTAAAAAATACTATCAAATTTAATGTTTAAGCTCCTTCCTAAAGTGCAACCAAAAAATGACGTTTAACCTTTTTAATCCCTCCTAAGAGCTTTAATTTTAGAAAATTCTTTGTGGGTCTTCTTTACATCGTGAAATGAAATTTCTGAATAAATTCCATAGGTACTCGTAGCTTCAGCGATTCAGACTAAGTGATTTTTTTCATTTTTTACCCCTTTCAACGCCTTAAATCCCCTTTCAAGTAGAATTTTGGAAAATCCTTTCTTAGTGTTTCATTACGCCATTAAATAAAACTACTGATCAAAAAATTTCGTACTCATAGGTTCAGCGGTTCCGGTTAGGCGATGACGAATCAGTCAGTCTGGACATGTTATCTTATATACAGGGTGATTCATTAAGCATGCTCACCCCCCTCCCTTCATTGCGGCCGTAAAAATGGAAACATTTGGACTTTTTTGAGGGAAATGTTCAACTTACATTAAAAACTATATTTTCAATAATTTTTTTTTTCATGTCACCTTAAGAATGTTCTGTGGTGGTACAAACTTTTTTTTCAAATTGCACCTCCTCCCTTATTTTAACTACAGAATTTTATTCAGATAATTTTGAACGATTGAAGACAAAATTCGAATGTGTAGTTTATATATTTTAAGCGATAAAACTCGATTCTAGTAGTACTTAATGAATTTTGAAGCAATTAAAAGAAATAATTAATAATTACCGGCTGGCATCCGAACTGTGCGTCACCGTGTAAGGGAGCGTACCCGTGCATAGTCATGTTCATGCTGACGTTTACGCTCATGCTGGGAAATTGGTGTTGCTGGACCTGTTGCTGCTGGTGACTGCCAAGCGTTGTCCAGCACGTCTGGTCCCCGTACGACGATCCACCATAGTCGACGAGTGGTTGTGAGTCGTCCTGTAAAATGAATTTTATCGATCGAGTAACACGATACCATGATCATCATGATATCGTTATCTTGAAACGAGTTGTACCCCAAATCAACGAACACATACACTATTATTTGTTAAACTTTTTATACACTATTATTTTTTACAAGTTGTGTTTAGTTATTTTATTTTGATTTCACAAGTTGTGTCCTGTGTATTATGTACATATATGTTAGGTAAATCGTGCCATCTGGTTATACTTTAATTAGGTGTAAAAAATTACCAAACACATTGAGTAAATGGTTCGAGTTATAAATAGAAATATAAGTATATCTATTTTTTAACAATTACAGGTAATTTATTGAATTCCATTGATTGAACAAGTTAACTAAAAATAATGTAGAATCCTTTTTAATTATACTTTCTTTAGCCAAGACCCTATTGCATGATAAAAAATATATTTATACCAATTACAACAAATTAAAAATACAAATTAAATAAGCAATTACAAATTACAAAAATCTGAAAAATCTTTACATAGGTAGATTACCTGTATTTAAAATGAGTCAGTTTCAGTTAGTACCGTAAGTTATAGGTTCAAAAAGAGCCGGACATACATCGCCACACGGATATTCTTCGCTCCTCGGGTCAGATACTCTTGATGGGTGTGCAACATTTTAAAGAAATGAGATAAATCTTCAATAAGACAATTCTGAACGAAGGAAGTTAATAATATAAAGAACAATAATAGTCATAATTTGCAACACACCCACCAAGAGTATCTGACCCGAAAAGCAAAGAATATCCGTAGTGCGAAGTATGTCCGGCTTTCTTATCTATACTTTGCTTTACTTTACTGTACTTAACTCTTTTTTATCTAATAAATAAAAAAAAGGAAAAAATAATTTATGAGAAAAAAAGTGTTAGAAAATGTCCACATTTTTTTTTCATATTTTCAAAATTTTCTTGCGCCAAAATGTTTCTTATATTATTGTCTATCAAATTTTAAATTTTCATGTAGTTTGGATCAAAGAATGATGTTTTCCGAGTATTTTTTGTCAAATTTTTGGTAGTCCCCCCTCAAAAAAAAAAAAAAATTCGGTTGGCACCAGTCAGGGGAATGTCGGCCGAAATCAAATTAAGGGAGTAACAGGCATAAAAATGAACGAATTTATTTTATTTTTTCAGGAGTGAGTTTATTCTACAACCATCTATGTCTGGTGTAAATTTGAGTTCATAAAATAAAAAATTGTATACAAAAACGTTAAAAAACTAGAACACAACCCGATTTATTCATTCCCCCTTGGAAGGGAGAGTATATTAAAATATTTACATTTTCTGAATTTTGCCGATGTAAATGATAATGGGCTTTCATTTAACGCAATTTTTGGGCAAATTTTTTTTTCATCAATAATTATTTTTCCTGTTCTCATTTTATAGTGGAATATAAAATTGGCTGAGTGAAAATACATTTTTACGTAATAATAATAACAAACTAGATTGTCCTGAGTTTTTACCTCAAAGTTTTACATAGAGTTCCAGCATTAGATTCAAGAAATAATTTCATTGTATTATTTTTACCGATTTGTTGTATCAGTCATTATTATGTTATAATAATATTCCGTGTAGTTTAACCCCTTTTGGATGTTAAATTATTATATTTTTATATTAAATAAAAATTCACTATAGGTATTGCTATTTCAAAATAAACTATAGAAGAAATCCACAGCATGGGAACGCGGAGCGTGATATTTTTCCATTATCATTCAATTTTTCGGCAGTTTTTCCTTGCCGGAGGAAAAGCTTTTGAGAGTGGAGAAAAATGACCTCTATAAAGTATTATTAACTGTGTTAAATAATGAAATATGGTTATAATTTTTGATGATATTAATTTTCAAACATTCTATCATCTATCGGTTTTCACAATTCGAATAAATTTGTAATATAATAAAAAATAAAATAGTAATAATATCATAAAATAGTGTCGTGAATAAATTCAACAGGAGGGATCATCGCCAACATCCCTCCCCGTAAATACTCCGCTGTATTTGATAGGTACTGAATTAACTTTTGGACAAATTTTACTACCAAACAAAAAAAAAAAAAAAAAACGCAGAAAGAAAAAAACTCTTATCGTTATGCATTCAATGAAACTTTCAGGATCTAAAAACGTTTTTTCTTAAATCCAATCATTAATCATAATGTAGCATATATATTGATATGTCATCATTAGGGTTCGGAAGTTATAGGAGTTGCATATGTTTCTTATTGCGTTCTTCTTTATGCTCTCGATTTATAGCAGACCATGCTAGAAATCCGAGTTATACATTGTTGAGTTCAAAAGTTGAAAATTAAAAATGCTTATTTCGTTTATTTTAGAGAAAAAGTACATATTTCGTCGATTTTCATTGATTTTCGCATATTTAATATTTTCTAAAAACAATGATTTTTTTCATTCTTAATCAATTTATTTTAAATAATGTTACATAACACATGTTAATGACATGTTAATAACACTGAAAACGTGCGTCGTATAAAACTCAATATTATTATTCGTGATTATTTATTGTTATTTTAAAATAATTGTAAAATTTATTTGAAATTTAGGTTTTTAGAATTTTTTTTGAGTATATTAATAAACAAGCATAAAACTTTTAATAAATATTTTTTTTGAATATTTCACATTTTTTCATGTATATTTTATAATTTTTTCGTGCATATTTTGCCTTTTTTGACTTCTATAACTTCCGAACCCTACTCATTATATTTTTACACTAGAGACTTATTATAATTAAATTAATATTGTTGTGAATGCCAAGAATTTAAAATTAAAAGTAAATTTAATTAAATGAATTTCATCTGTTTTAACAAGTATGTTATATAATACAATATAATAATATATACCTAAACGGTGTGTAAGTAGTACTGAAATATTTTGAGCAAACTGTACTTACATTGTGGTTGGCTGACAGCGCATACGATTGGTCGTGGTGTTGGTGTTGTTCGCCTACAGAGGACTGTGGAGTTGGTACCGTGTGTTTTAGAGACAACAAAACATCAGCCATGTCTCCGCAATGTTTACTGTAAGTGGTATAAAATAGAATAATACAATTATTGTGATGACTAATGAGTAATTATTATTTTTTATCCCATAATTTCAAATGTTTTCCATACAAGTAAAGTAACTCAGTACATACAACTAAGTAACTAAAATAATAGTTTAAGTATAACTTAAAATATAGTTTTATATATTTATAGACTATAGTATAGGTATAGTATAGGTGCATACAGTGAAGTCCAGACGAATTACCCAGTAATGAAACTGCGTGTGTTCTCGTTAGAGGGAGGTTGATGTCAAAGGGAGGCTCAGATGAATTATAATAATTAAAATCTGTAGAATGTAGTGATTTAATGATTTTTCAATTAACATTTCTACATACCGAAAAAAAAAAAGGTTGGATGAATAGGATACTTTTTTTAACTGAATGTACTAACAAAATATTTTCTATGTCCCAATACGATTCGAAAAATGCAACAACTTTTGTTGTATTAATAATTTTTAACTTTTTTTTTTTTTTTTGAAAGTTATTACTACAACATTGCGCTACAGTTATTGATATATTTATAAATATAATATATTAAATATTTCTAGTGACAGTTAAATTATTTTTTATGCGAAGGTATTCGAAAAAAGCAATAATATTCTATAGACGTACGTTTTTACCTTACTTGCTTTATTGATTTTTGAAAGGTTTTCGTTCAAACTTTCTATCTTGTAATAAAAGACTCAAACGAAATTAATTATTATAATATTATTTTGTTCAAAATCAAGTGTCGCATGATTATTTTTTAATATGAAATTTCACATATAAATATTTATTTATTGATACGTAAGTGATGAAGATTAACGATAAATAATTACGAAAAGTTCTGAAAAAATAAAATGCTATTGATTTAAAGATACAATAGATCGAAGAAGTTAAGTTTTTCATTGATTTAGAAAATAATTTATCACAATACATTTCACATTTGTAACTTTGTAACTTTGTAAATGTTACCAAAAGAAAATGCAATCAAATGATTCAGTAAAATGTAGAACTGCTAATCACTGTTTATATTGATTATTTAATATTAAGCTTGTTAATTTATCGGTGTATCTCAGAATAACTTTGAAAAGATCCAATCCAAAACGTTCAAGTAATCGTACATTTTTATGATACCTGATGTTTGAATATCAGGTGAAAAAAATATCTATTAATAAAAATGCCTATCAACATAACATGATTTTATAACGTAAGTGTATTAACTATATTAATAATAATTTAAAAAGAGTTATTTTTGCTGTATTGATGGGATAATCGACTTGGTGAGTGTATTGTAATGAAACGAATAATTATCCTTAAATAAAACGATTCTGAACAGATTCAATTAATTATACAGAACTATAATTGTAAGTTTAATTTTGAGTATGAATACAGTATAACAATTTAAAAACGGAATAATCCGTGGAAATTCGAGAATGATAAATTTTGCCATGTTTCGAAATTCAAAGTTTATAAATAATAATTATTGACATGACTGATTTTATTAAAAATTAAAATATGAGTGGACCTTTAATGTACGAATAAGCTTGTATACTATTTTCCACTATAGAAGCAATAAATTGAATACGTTACGAAATCATAACGAAATTAAATATATTTTTTTTTTTTTTTTATTAAGAATCATTTGACTCGTAATTATAACTTTAAACATTTTTTTTTGTATATGAGGATTTGACTGGAAAAATCGTAATTTTACGTGAAAAAATCAGTTTCATACAAATTCTAACTTAAAGTGATGGTAAAATATTATGTTTTGTAATTTTAGTCAATACTGAATTTAAGTTTAGACATTTGGTAAAAAATATAATAAAAAATAATTTACAACTCTTTTTATAAATATAATTTAGTAAAATATAAACTGTGGCAGATAGTGCCTTTTAAATTTTAATACTGTTAAGACTATACAACACGAAAAATAAAATAACGTGATACGAAGGAAATATACGTGAATAAAAATATTTTTAATTCATAATATAAATAATTTAAAGTTTCGTTTGAAAAGAACATGATACTTCCAAAATTCTCTATAAATTCAAAAAGGTAACAATTTAAGAAAAAGTTTATTTAATTTCATTAACTTTTTTTTTATGTTTTAGTTCTATTATTTTTGGAGTTAAGTCTAAAACTTTAATTTACTTTATATTTTAATATTTTTACTCAAATTTTCGGCAGTTTTTCCTTATTTTTAAAAAAATCATTGAGAACTTCGATGATGACATCTGTGAATTACTGAACCAACATAATTGTCAAACGGAAAATTAAGCGAAAGAAAACGCTATCAGAATTGCACACAAATATACGTTTTTATGAAATCGATTTTAATTATTCTGTTGTAATAATAATAGTCATAAATAATAATTAAAATATTATTCATAGAAACATATAATTTTTACAATTTATGAAAATAAGTATTTTTTTAATACCGATATTATGTTAAAAAATCATATATTGCTAAGATCAGACATTTTGAAAAATAGGTAATATATTTATTTCGAGTTTTAATACATAAATTGACAATTTTGATTATTATAAACAGGAATTTATCTGAATTTTACTGTTTAATTTATTTAGTACTGAAAACTATACATATTCTAAAGACTTTGAAAAGCCTTATACAATTTTTTTTGTTGTAAGTGTTTGAAATTTTAATTTGTTGAAATATTTGAATAAAAGCTTTTTTAAACAAATAATCTTATATGTTTTTATTATATATTTGTAGGGATTTCAAATTTTTCCTCATCAATAAATTCACTTGCTTTATTAATTAGGTGAATTTTAATAGATTTTAGTTGTTTTATTAGTTTCAATTTAAAGTTCTTCGTGCATTTCTTTCATGAATAATGATATTGACTTTGGTTAACTAAGTAAATTGAATTTATATAAAGTATATAAATATTTCATTCATATCATTGTATATATTTTAATTAATTATTTTTTCTTTCACTCTAAATTTTCGCGAGACGAACTCTTCAAGATCATTCATATCTATTCAGTAACTATTCCTACCATAAAATATATTTTTAAACTGTTTTAACTTTATTGTTTTACCAGATTTTATTGAAAAATGTATTAATTATAAATATTAGAATATATGTCTACTATTTTGTTTACAATAATTTTAATGTCTGATTAAATAATTATTGTAGAATGCAAAATGTTAATAGTTGTATAATATATATATATAAAAAAAAATATGATTAAAATGTAGATTGTGTTTACCTGTACGAACCACCGACTGTGACGATTGCAGGTTGCTGGAATTGAACGGTATGTTCGTTGGGCTGCTCCAGTCCGGGAGTACAGCAAGTGTCTGTGCAGAATTGCGTCGGTCCGTGCAGCATACCTGCAGCCACCAGCAGCGTAGGGTCGCCCAGCAGATCTTCGCCACCTGCGCACCAATCCATCGTACCCCGTACTGACGCCCACTCAACCCCCGGCCATACCGTTTCCTCCCCTGAAATCAGCGCACAAAATAATCTACATATACATGTATCTCGTTTGTATTACTGGGTTATTTATTAATTTTAAATACACTACAAGTCGAGTTGAATTAACTGGACTTGTAGTAATTGAGGAGAACATAATTATTTTCAGACTTGATGTAATTTTAAGATATAATTATATTAACACTTAAACACGTACAGCTATTTCGTATAAATTTGTGTAAATAAACTGTAATGAGGAATCTCAAAAGATCAGAAAAATTAAATGAAATCCAATCAACGGAGTTCAATAAAATGTATGTATAATTATATTATAATATTATGTGGGTAATATAATTATTATTCTTATATATTAAGGATAACTGAAAAATATGTAGATTTTCAAAATTTTTTAAAAATATTAATTTTATTATTATAATTTTATGCTTTTTTCGAATTTTGGTTTGGATCTTGTTTGAGTTATGTGTTTTTAAAATGGTCACATATTAATATCAGGCTCTTACAATATGTGTCAAAAAAATTACAAAAATGTTCCTAACATTAAACGCAGTTTGGAGAAAGTCTTTTTTCATGAATATAGAATATGTATTACGATATGTCGTTTAACCAACTAGACATTTGTATGGGTTATCGATATCATTTTAGCCGTAAGGTATTTTAAAATAAAAATTGTTAGATATAAATAAATATCTAAGCATAATGCAATTTATTTTTTATTAATATAACAAGTGATTATCACAAATATTTTGACTTGTAACTTTCAAGATCGGAAATCATACGCGGCAGATGGAACATTAGAGAAGTAATTTTTCACAGGTTTTAACACATTGCTTGAAGTTATTGGTCTACAGATTGGAAAGGATAAAATCAATCTGAAATAAATAATTTCACTAAATGTGAGGTCATTTTTCAAAATTTTCAATGCTTTTTCTAAGCTCAAGAGAAATGTAATAAGAAATTGACAAAACTGGAATTTTGAAAAAAATGAATTTTGTTTTTTAACAAAACTTAAAAAATAATGGAGTTAGAAACTTTCACCAACTACTAAAAATGATCACCTGGATACTTTATAAATTGTTCAAAAACATTTCATCAATTTTGTTGATAAATAATTTTTGCAAGCTTTTAATGTTAGAATTTCGGCTCAAATGACGGATTATCCAAATAATTGCATAGATCTTTTTTTTTTTATTATTGCTTATTACTATATTATATAATATTGATCATTTCACGAAAAATAAAATGGACGTGGATTAGTCTGTTATTAACTAACAATTGTTAAACATACTGAATATAATACTGACAATTTTATTATTGTTGTATATTAACTGAATCTTCGTTCAGAATCGTTTTATTGAAGAAATGATTTACCATTTTTTTAAAATTCAACACTCCTACCAAGAGTGTCCCATTTAAGGAAATTTTTATAAAATTGTGATTTCTTCTACGTACCACCAATAAGCTCTAGTTCCTCGTACAATACAACAGATCCGTAAATTTATTATTATACAAGCGTTCAAATTTATAATAATTAAGAGTCAAAACTCAATAATGACCGTTAATACAAAAAAACGGTTGATATCTTTCCGTTATCACTTCATAACATTTTCATTTGAGTATTTAGCATTTTACACAAACTCATAAAAATCTACTTGTGTTAAATTTTTTTTTAAATCTATTGAGTTCATTTTTAATTATTAGTGCTAGTGCTGTTAATTTAAATATACGGAAAAATCAGCCGATTTCATAAATAATTAAATCGACATAAATAATTAAAATGGCCATGGGTTATTCTGATGGTATGTTATTGAACATTCTCAATATGAAACTAACTTTAAAAGTCCTGTACTCCTGTATATTTCACTATGAAACTCCCCTTAAAATTGTTTTATTGAAGAAATGATTTATTTTTACAAATTATTAAGAATATTAATTGAATTCTTTGAAATTCAACACATTCACTACAAGATCCTAGCCGAGGACCGAGGGGGGGAGTAATGAATATCCTTGGTGTGAAGTAGTCCGATTTTTTTTTTTTTTTATGCAGGTATACCTCTCATAAAAAAAAAACAACTGTGACGCAAATATTAAAGTCATACACTTTTTCAAATGTTTCTACTTTGATCATGAAAATAATTTGAAAAAAAAAAAAGAATCCGTACTAGTTATACATGGTAAAGGGTAGTATTTCATAAGTTTATACAGAAACATTTATGTATACATATAATGGTGTTTTATTTTCATTGAATTTAGATTATATATATTCTTGTATAATGTATATAATGTGTATATATACATTCGATAAGGGTGTGTTTATGCGCCTTTTGCATTTATCCGAAGGGTGGAGCAGCAGCGGTTATCCTCGAGGCTTGCTGCAGTTGGTCAGCCAGCGGTGGTTGTTTAACCGTCGTTATGGCAACAAATATTGTAAAAGGGACTGCGCATGTAGCTCGTTGTTGCTGGCGTGTGCGAACATGCGATCTGTTTTGTACGGCTTCCGTTCATTGGCAACGGACAAACGCGCGTAGGACGGGGGAAATGTGTCCCCGGTAAATTGTTCCGGAGAACCACAGCCCCCTTGTCAGCACCACTATATCCGTATATAAACTAATCTACGTTTACTCGTATAACCTTACTTGACCCCCACTGCCTGTCAGAGGGCTTTAATAATTATTTCTCGTTGTATTAAGAGTAAAAGTTTGTATCTATTTAATTCTTCCTAGGAACAATATATATATATATATATATATAATGTAAGATATATATGACAAAAACGGCGTTAAATCCTTTCTTTTTTTTTTTTTAATCCAAACTTTTTAAACTTTACTTAAAATTTAAAAATAAATAGACATAAATAATATGGAAAATATTATGGTAAGAGAAAATTTTAAAAATGTGACTTTATTTCCTCATCAAGAAATAAACCCGTTTTTATTAAATTTACTATCATCCTCCCTTCTTTTGCAAAGTCCTGCGTACGCCACTTTAAATTTAAATGGCCTATGAAAAATTTTCAGATAGGTACAACAATTAATTATTGATAGCCTCTGTTTCACAACTTCGTTACTGATAGTTATAAATGTTTAATTTATAAATTAAATATTATAATATAATAAATCTCTTAATTTATTGATAAAAAAAGAAAAAACTTAATTATCAAAAATTTTAAATGAATATTATGTTTCAGAATATTTAGTAAAAAGAAATGGGTGTTATTTCAAAACTAAAATATTTATGATGATTTTTTCATAAAATTGTAGCATTATTATTTTTTTATATTGTACAGAAAAAAAATTCCAAAAATATGATTAGAAAAAAGTTGGTTTTCACACATCGTATACGATGAAACATTCTGAATGCAGTTTTCGATAACGGCAAGTTTTTATTCTTTGTTGATGACTTGAAATTATTTAGATTTGTTATTTGCGTAGACCAGAGGCCGGCTTAGGGACTTATAGTATTTGCACATCCATATTGGATGTAGTAAAACGGAAGAAAACATTTAATTCTTTCCGTGTTTTTGAGTTCATATATATAATATATAAAATTTTTCTTCAAAAATGTATAACATTTTTAATACATATTCGTTGTTTTACTTTGAATTCTTTGCACTTAAGGACAACTTTGAAGAAACTTTGTTGTAGATACTAGATTAAAAGTAGTCCTCTGGAATACGTCAGTATTCATGTAAAATATGTAGCTATTAAAATTACAAATTGTATATTTTATGAAATGACGACCAAAAATATCTGCCATTTTCTATACGACGAGTTATTTATTGTATAATAAAAAATAAATCAAAGAGACAATTTTGTGAAATGTTGAAAATAGGTAGAAAAACACCTTCCTTATTGAATCTTTTATTAAAAAAGATCTACTAAACTTTAAAAAAGGACGTACTTCGCACCTTGGGTATTCTTCGCTCCTCAAGTAGGATACTTTCGTGAGTTGATATTGCATTTTAAAGAAGTGATAAATTATTTCTCCAACAAAATGATTCTGAGTGAATTTTTAGTTTATTCAAGATAATGTTACGAAAAAATTATAAAAGTTTGTTATAAAAACAAAAAAAAAATATTTCTACTCGGTGAGAAAAAAAAATTTTCTTGCGCCAAAATATTTCTCATATTATTAATCTATCTATATTTGAATTTGACTTAATCAATAATTAATAAATAATTTTTTTTTGGCTTAGAAAAAGATGGTGTCCGAGTCTTTTTTGTCAAATTTTGAGAAGTTTTTCTGAAATTTGAGAAAATTATTGAGAATTTTGAAAAATACCTCTTAAGTACAATATACAGAGCAGGGGTCGGCAAACTTTTCGAAGGAAAGGGCCATTTTTCTGAAAAATTACAAAACTATGAAGCTTAATGAGCCTCATTTATGTGAACACCTTTTCTTTTAAAAAAAGACTTGAATATTTTCTATACATTTAATTATAGCATTGATTTTTGGTCTAGGTTATTATTGATTATTATATTATTGGTCTAGATACAAATTTTATTATAAACTATGTATACTGAAAAAAAAAAATTATAATTTTGTAATTAAAATTGTAAATATAAAGGATAATTTCAATTTTGATGGATATCTGAAGCCATAGGTTGCAAACCCTATTCTTGTGTATTAAAAAATTGCTGGTCGAAACTTTTGGACAAGTATTTTTATACAAAAATGTGTACACATGAAAAAAATAAAAAATAAACATTATTGTAAAAACACTAGCTTTTTCGCTCCACTCAGAATCTAAAAAATATTGAAATTTAATAATTGTTTTCACTTAATACTTGTTGTACTTAAAGTCCCGAAATGAGTATTATGGTATTATCACGAGTTGCAAGGTGTGCCTTGCAACACCATTACCAGGAACATTCTGTAAATTCGCCTATGGGTCGACTCAATCTATTTACTTATTATTAACAGAAACTACAATACATTTTTACATTTTTATGTATTATCACTTATTTATTGTCTTATCCTTATCTGAACAAGAAAATATTATTCGAACATAGTCACATAATTCAGCAGTCGGCACTCTATCATGATTATAAATTTATTTACTTTTTTATAGTACGGAATTGTACAGATTACAGGACAAAATAGAGTAGTATAACCAACAACTCGATATTTAGCCGCTATAGTTTGCATAGAAACGGATAATCAATGTATAAAATATAAATGAATAAATAATATATTTTTATTGTTTTATTGAAGAAATGATTTATCGTTTCTTTAAAATTAAATGCACCCGTCAAGAGAATCCCATCCGTCATGCGAAGTATGTCTGGCTTTTTTTTTTTTTACTTATCTTGTGCAAAGACCGTTGCACTGGATACCTCTCTTCCAATATTTCGTTGCTTAGATGCAGTTTATTGCATCATTGAAAAAACAATTACTTAAATAAATTTAGAGGCAAAGTTACATTTCTTACAAGCAATTAATAATTGGTTGTGTGTTATTTCTTATAAAACCATCATAATATAACACAAAATATATGTTTCTTTTCCCAATTGTTATTGTGAAAGTTAATTAAATATTAAACACATTTAGATTGGACATTTAATATTAATATACAGTTCCTTGTTGTCAAACAAAAATACAATTTATGTTGTTATTCAGCTATAAAGGGAAAATTAATTGATATTATTTTATCCATTAAAGAATTCCAAAACTTGAATTATTTTCATAATCAAAATAACAAATTTTGGACAAATGCACGATAGTTTTTTTTTAAACGTCTCAATTCTTAATATAGCTTGCAATAGTAATTGTTTTCAATAATACTAATGTATAACTGAAATCTCAAAGAGAAAAAATAATTAAAAAAGTATCTACACCAAATATCTAATGTACGTATACCAGTTTAACCTATAAATCCGCCCGAAATAGTCATATTTTCAGTCGATGATGAAACGTGTAGTATATACCTAAACTTTAACGGAAGTTACATTAAATATATAATAATAATCGTATAACAGTTAAATCTTGTAGATATAAAGTAGTATTTTAGTATATTATAGAACATATTATTATATGTATTAAGTTCAATTAGATTTTATACGAACTAAATAAATAGAGTTTCATTTTCTAATCTTCAGGTGATAGAAGTTATTAATTATTTTAGATTCTGTTATATAATACATACATATATATATATATATATATATATACAGAAATAATACATCATACACAATCGATCACGAACAAAACTTAATTAAAAGTGAGTGTGTTATCATAATTTATAAATCTTTCCCCAGATTCACTCGATAAAACTTAATTTATATCAATGAATGAATTCCCATTTAATTATGAACATTTGAATGCATTATTATAGTACATGATACATTTTTACACGAATATATTTTGATTTTGTCGAAAATATAAAACTGTTTATGTAGAATTAATAGAAATTGCTTTAACAAAGTTAATAATAATATAATAATAAATGCACATACTAGTATAACTATATAAAGTTACACTTCTTTTGTAGTTCACTCTTCAAATTGGTGGTCAAATTATTTGATAATTTTCCGTTTATACTGTGCACTATTGTTGATAATGGTTAAAAATATCAAGTTTCTAGTACCATTAGTATTGGAATTATGTCTAAATTTCTAAGATAAATTTCATTAAAACTCTTGTTTACGGCATATTTTGCCGTTTTTACTCAATTTTTCAATAGGTTTCTACAAAAAAGTATGTTTATAAAAAGAGAAAAAATAAATAACAATCATAATAAAATCAATAGCTTCTTTGCTCCATTTAGAATTTAAAATGTGATTGAAAACTTTTAAGTGTTGTTATAGCATTCTCTGTATTACCCGTGCACACGTTTGTGGTACTACCAGACATAGGCACAACAAGTGGCGGGGAGGGTTTAAGCCTTCTCAAAACTATTCATAGCCTTCTATAAGACTGCATAAGATTAATGCTTTTTTTGGAACTAAATCAATCAAATAAAAATGTTAGTCCTTTAAAAATGTTATCCTAGTTACGAAAATGTTACCAAGGCTTTTGTATAATAAATAGGGCTGAGAAGTTATAGGAGGTAAAATTTGAAAAATATGCATGCAAATATGCACAGAAAAATTTGAATATATGCATCAAATCCATTAAATATGCAAAATAATATGTAAAAAAAAAATTTTATTTAATGAAAAAAAAATTATATATATATAAAAGATAGATCATTGTAACTTATGTTTTAGATTCTGAGCGAAGTGAAGAAGCTAGTGTTTATACAATGATGTTTATTTTTTCTTTCTTTTTTTCTTTTTTTTTCTGTGTACAACTTTTTGTATAGAAATACTTGTCCAAAAGTTTCGATCAATAACTTTTTGAAACCCGATTCGCCTCTAGATTGTACTTTAGAGAGGTCATTTTTTGAATTTCTCAATTC
>JAIPRM010001475.1:0-37752 GCA_025469315.1 Stegophylla sp. TES_Ste_2020
TATATTATTAATTTCCTTTGTTCAGAATCGTTTTACTGAAGAAATGATTTATCGTTTCTTTAAAATTTAATACGCCCGTCAAGAGAATATCACCCGTCGTGCGAAGTACACCCAATTAAAAAATTTTTAATTAAAAATAATTAATGAATTCTTGTAAAGTGTCCATTAACATTGATTATAATTTCATATTGAAATAATTATAGTAGAAATTTATAGGAAGACACGCCCCTTGAAAAAACCCTAGTTGCATAAATATTAAAAGTAATTCACGACTTAGCTTAAAGTAAAATAAATATAAATTGTGACTGCACTAGCTTCCGATTTAATCCGTGTTCAATAATACCTACATTTTACACATCAAATTATTCTAAATTTTATTACATTTTAAACTAATTTCACAACGTGTTTTTAATTTATATTTATTCGTTTATTTCACATTTCATGTGAGTTTTATATCAGTGTAATCTGAAGATGGATTATATTCGAAACTAGTAGTTACCATTTACATATTTATTGTACTCCAGTCTAAGTTTTGTGAATTATTTTTAATACATATTATGCATTGTAGAATATTCGAACAAAAGTATTTCCAGTGCCTTCTTCTGCATAATATTATATATACTTACACCGAACAGAAGATTTTATTGTACAAACGATGCGCGAATCCGTTTGAAAGTCCTCGTTGCGCGCGCCGAGACGAAAATAATATTATTATTACCTCGTCAAAATGTATTCATTATTCTAATGGATACGAATAATTTGGATGTTTTGAAAAGTTTTGGGAATTCCGTTGACGTTGGTGAACTTTCATTGCTCTCTCTCTCTCTCTCTCTCTCTCTCTCTTTGTATTACCTTTCTTTCACGAACGAGTCCGCCGCGAGTTTCTATGACGCGAAAACAATAACAACGGGAAAACGTAAAAAGTAAATAAAATAAAAAAAGAAAGTGTAGAAAAAAGAGTGGGTAGCTCATATCCTGAGTACTTACGTATATGGGGTAGTGAGACGCGAGAAATCTTTAATATTGTGCCAGCTCTCGCCGATTTGTGCGAATGAAGTAACAAAGTGTACGTCGTCGTCATAGCCGTGTAGGCTGAACTTTATTTTTAATTTTACGACCGCACCCCTAGGAACCTGTAGGCGTTTTACGACACAGTACGTAAATAATAATAATATGATGATGACGTAAAAATTTAATGAAAATCCGAAAACGTGCACTCATATAATATGTAATTCCGACAAATTAGATTTTCGAATTTAACGCTATAGCTAGCTGATAAGGGACGTTTTATTCGAAAATCCAATAAGAAAACATTATTCCCTCAGAATATTTCGGTCACCGCTCAAGAGATAAACACGATTAGGATGCGCTTTTTGTACATCTGTTTTGGAAATCTAGACCGAACGACGTTTGCTTAAACACATTACTCAAATAGTATTTATTTTTTGAAATTTGTCATTTTTAAATACTCTGCAATATTTGTCATAAACGTTTTAATTATTAAACGGAGAATACTAAAAAAAAGATAATATAATTTTGCAATAAAATCGAGGCGACGCCATGTCTTTTTTCAAGAGGCTAACATTTATTAAATCGCTTATTTTTATATTTTAAAATATTTATTTAAATGCTTGAGTTGATATATTTTTAAAAGCTGATTTTGACGATTTTAAGAAAGTGCTTTAGGGGCCTGAGCCCTTACTATAATATTATCGCAATATTAGGTAAGCTATTTTAACGTAAACTATTCCAGGTCCGAAAGTTTAACTTCAATTTTATCGTGTAAAAATGTTTGAACTTTTCGAGTTTATTAAAAATATTCTTGGTGGGTGTATTGCATTTTAAAGAAACAGACAAAATTTCTCCAATAAAATGATTCTGATCAAAGTTCATGCAAATTGTATGTAATTTTTTATTGAAAGTTGTGTTACCATAACTACAATGGTTACCACAGTTACCATGGCTACAATGGTTACTATGGTTACCAATTTACCATGGTTACCATAGCCACAATGATCCCAACAATAACCACAATGGCCAACAATCAAAACGACAAATGTCAACCCTTCGAAATCGTGTGAATTTCGGAAAATGCTAAGTATGAAGATTCATCTAAATCCGAATTTCGATTCAAAAAGTGGGGCTGATCGAAGCTTTTGGATAATTTTTTTTACACTTTAAAGTGTTCATAGTATGAAAAGGGGGGGGAGAGGAATAAATATCATTGTAAAATCATGAGTCTTTCACTGGGCTCAGAATCTAAAAAAAAAAGACAAATACACTTTTCTAAAGACTTTCGAACTCACTACAATCTCGATTTATACACCCCCGTTCTCGACGGAGCGAGGGTTAATGTAAAATGACACGCCACCACCCCGCTGTGGTCTGTATGTTGTTGTTATTATTATTATTATTATTATTATAATGCTTAGTGCTCGTTGTCGTCGGATCGTGAGATTTTGCATTATATACAGATATAGTCGATTTAGATAGTTCGATCGCGCGCGAAAGCGAAACTTTGTCGATTACGCACCGACGTAATACGCAATAATAATAATACGTACATATATATATATATAAGTATTCATGTACAGGGCGGTTACAAAGTCTATCTCGGATTTCAAAATGGTATGTTTACCGAACAGATATCCGAATGAAATAAAATACAAAATTTTTACGAACTATACACTTTCTACTAATATTAAAATCTACTTAAGGGCATTCCGCCCGACAATGGTATATTCTGTTGCTCAAAATAATTTTCAGGTAAGAAAAAGGTACATGTGAATTCCGACCGGAAAAAGAGGCAAGTAAAAAAATATATTTATTTATTTATTTAATAAACGGGACTAACCCAATATAACACGTGTACATAATTAAAATTTAGAAATACAGAAATAGAATGAAAATTACAATTTCTAGTTTACAAAAATACATAGTTGAATTACAAATACAAGAGAAATTATTTTTTTAACAAAAAAGAAGCATATTATACATCATTAATATAGTTAAATAAGAAATTTAAAACTGAAACTTGAGTTATGGCATAACAAAAGAGGTATCGGTATTGGCAATTCTCATTAAACGTATAATAAGAGAGTTAGGATGATAATTTGTGGAGGATATATATCTAAATTCCGCGCAAACAAAATATACACAGATTCCGCCGATTTAATATCGTCGACTTCACCGGTGTAGGTTAGTTTACCGGGTGTTTGGTCGACTCCGCTTTGCTCCGCAAATCAAAAATATCCCTCGGCTTGTGCAACGTGGTGCAACATTTCGGTTTGATAATCGACAATTGCACATAAATTTTATCATATTGTGAAAATATCACTTATCATTTGGAATATTCGATAGCTGTAGCAGTAGACTGTGAAATCGATAGAAGACGGAATCGATACATGACTTTTATACATTTTTTTGGGTGGAACTTACCTTTTTTTACCCGAAAATGATATTTGGGAATCGCGGAGGCCGTAGGTGAAGAGCTTTGTCGTCAGTACCCGCGGCCGAGGTATCGCCAAAATCGCCCCAAAAACCTCTGTCGTCGACCGGTCGAAACTCGAGACACCTCCCTAATCGGCAGCAGCAGCACAGCAAGGTGGTCGACTCATATTTGCCCGTTCCAAGGACGCACGGCTTCTATTACTAACTATAAGAGAGACTCACGGTCGTGGTGAACACCCTGTGTACGAGATAATGGTCGCGCCGTTAATGCGATACGCCGTTTAAGCACGTGCAAATCGATTCGCCGGCGGCCGGAAGTGCCGAAGACGTCGGCACGAGCGGTTCCGGTCGGGTTGTTCGGCCGGGGTGAAGAAGCACGAGCTCGTTTGTACCCCACCCCCACCCACTCCCATTTACACACACGCACATAATGGCGTATGATGCGAATACAATAAGTACGGATAGACTTTACACACACACACGCACGCACGTGCGGATTCGTGTACACGTGTGTGTGTGTGTGTTTGTGGAGATTAAAGTTTCCACTTCCGGTTGCCGTCGCCACCACCACCGCCACCGCCGCCGCCGCTGCAATAATACTATTCGCGCTCTGTGCATAATAATAATAATAATAATAATAATAATAATAATAATATAATAAGAGAGATGCACGCGAGCGTCTCGGGCGGCGCGCGTTAACGACTTTTGCATCCTAGTGTTTAAAAGGAAAGTTTCACACCATCTGAGCCTTTTATTGAGGCACTCCCCGTCGGCGGCGGTTTGCGAAGAACTGATTTTCAACGGCCACAAAAGCGGCGACGTGCCCGCCGCAAGTTTAACGGTTTTCCGCTTCCGGTTCGTTTCTTCCGCGCGTGCGCGCTCGTGCACAGCACACACACCTTTAATTCGAGGGTGGAAGACCCTCAGCCCTCGCAGTTCGTTTCGAATGGGCCGCGAATAAACTTTCTCGTGTATATGACGTGTTCTCTGGTTTTCAAAAAAAAAAAAAAAAAAATTTGATTTTTTATCAATTTTCACGTGTACTAGATCTATAATTCTCTAGAGTTTTCCAAAATTCGGGAAAGTACCCAAAATTTGACAAAAATATTTTTAAATCTTCTTTTTTTTTTCTTTTTTTTATTCAAACCGATTTTTATGAAAATTTAAATGTAGATGGACAATTATTTAAAAAAAATGTTTGACGAAAAATTATTTCTTTTCGTAAAAAGCAATAATAATAAAAATAATAAAGAAAAACATGTTTAGTGTTTACTCGAGAAAAAGGAAAACTGAGGCAATCGGTAGAACTGACCAACTTGTTATATGTTTATTATATAGTGTGCACTCGCATATTATGTCTCCGAATCCGGTAGCAGAAAGCGAGCATTTCGTTATTTATTTTTTTTTTTAATTTTTTTTTTTTTTTCGCTTGTCGCTTATCCCCCGCAGAGCTTATGCAAATTTATGAAAATGTAATTAATTTTATTAATTAAAGAGCTCGTGGCCATTAAAGTCAGACGGAGTTAAAAAAAAAAAAAAAAAAAATAATAATAATAATAACTATAGATATATACGTACATACGTAGTAATATAGCTGCTGGCTCTTTGTCTTGTTATCCCATACCATAACGCGCGCGCGTAATCATAAAGTGTAGAAACAATATTGTGTTCTCGAATTACTCAAAACGAAATCCTCTCGCGCCGTTCGTTGAATATTTTAGATTCTGAATGAAGTGAAGAAGCTAGTGTTTTTACAATGATGTTTATTTTTTTTATTTTTGTTTATTTTTTATTTTTTTTTTCTGTGTACAACTTTTTGTATAGAAATACTTGTCCAAAAGTTTCAATCAATAACTTTTTGAAACCGGATTAGCCTCTAGATTGTACTTTAAAGAGGTCATTTTTTGAATTTCTCAATTCTTCAATTTTTTTTTTGGAAAAAACTACCCAAAATTTGACAAAAACGATTCGGAAACCATCATTTTGTGATCCGAATTTTACGAAAATTTAAACATAGATAGAAAATCCTATAAAAAAGATTTTAGTGCAAGAAAATTTTGAAAATGTGAAAAAAAATGTTGGACATTTTCTTATATTATTAATTTCCTTCGTTCAGAATCGTTTTACTGAAAAAATGATTTGTCGTTTCTTTAAAATTTAATACGCTCGTCAAGAGAATACCTCCCGTCATTCGAAGTACACCCATCGTGCAAAGTATGTCCGGCTTTTTATTTATTAATATTATTGTTGCGGTTATGCTATTAGTTTATTTCTTTTTTCCTCGTCATAGTCTGAGGGAGGAACACCGGTATTAATAATTGGTTATCTGCACACGAATTTCCACCATTAAACGCTCGTGAAAATTAATATGACGTGTATAACGTTGACTGGACTGACTTATAAGACTCACTTTCGGGCCACAGCACATAGTGAGCCTTATAACCGAACGAACATTGCAGGCGAAGTGCGGAAACAAAAAAAAACATTAATTTTGATTATTTTTATTAATTTTGTTTTTCATTTAATTCGCTTTAATATTACACCATATTGTTAAATTAATGACATCAGATATATTATGTGATAGAGTCAAATATTATTTTTAATTTTGCTTACAGATGAATTGCATATTGTGTGTGTACTTATTGTTAGTCAGTCTGATAATGAATAATAATTTTGGAAAAACAGTAAGCGGTAGAAAAACGAAATCCGCGAATAAATATTGATCCATAGTGCGTTTTGTTTTATTTTATCTTTTATCTTTATATCGATTTTTTTTTTTTTTTTTTTTTATGTTAACCGTAAAGTAAAATACGATAATAAAATCGAAGGGATGGATTTTTAGCCCCTCAGTGTGTACCCATCGAAATGTGTGCTCCCTCGCCACCAGGGGTATAAAAATTGAGATTACTGTGTGTAACGACTTCCTTCGGATTTGACGTTTCGCATCAGCGATCACAGAGACGGTGTGCAAATTTTGTTTTATGAATAGGAAAATTGAAATTTTTGTGCACGTGAAAATAAACTATATAATATATATATATATATATATATATACACCTTTGTTTTCGTTCCATTCAGTGTCCATTGATCTTTTAAGTTTGAATAGCGAAGCAATTCGATGGTTTCGACAATCGTTTCTTATTCACATGTCAACGGTTATCTCTTACGTACAAATAACGGGATTTCTTGACGACAAGCTTTTTATTATACGTCGGGTTTTGTAATAAAATACTCAGAAAAGGATATTAAAAATATGGGGCTTTTGAGTGCTTTTGGTCGGGCTAGAATAAGGTGACCATACGTCCTGTTTTATACAGGATTGTCCTTTGTTTCGGCTCTGTGTCCTGTAGTCCTGACAAACTTCTCTCAGGACGCCTTTTGTTCTGTAATTCCAAGTCTGTCCCATATTAATCCCGTTTTTTGACTTACTGTTGATTTAACATTTTTGAAATTAAATTATTGAATAAAATAATCTAAGAATCTAGAAATCTTTTGGATACCATTAGATTAAATTATAAAATTATAAAAACATAATATGTAATGAATACTTATTTATTTAAAAATGTTATGAAAAATATTTTTGTCCTGCATTTTATTTTCTTAAATATGGTCGCCCTTGACTAGAACATCATTTTTCAAGATATCCCAAATCACTCCTATCAGAAGCAATCGTATTTGATGTGTTTAGAGAAAATTTCATTACTGAAATAGAATATATAGATAGGTTGACTTATTTATTTTATTTGAAATCTTGTTTTAAGACTAGATATTTGTTTAAAAATAGGCTGATATAATTAAAAAAAAAGTGCATCCCCTGTTGAAATTTTCGATAGGGGTGGCACTTCGTATCGTTTCCTCCCCGTAAATGTACATAGTCTTAATGCAACAGTTGAAATTATCGGTTGAAAATTATGTTAATATAATCTCCCACGGCACTGCGTTGGGCCACTGAGTTAAACTTATGTTAAAAACTGAGTTAAAACTAGTGGTTGTTGTTTAATGATGGCATAATAAGGTCGTAGGAAAAATCAAAAGGGAGAAATGATCGCAAGAGAGAGAAAATAAGAAAAGACATTAGTTATGACGATTTAAGGGTTGAAAAACATTATATTGCGTGTTTCACGACTTTAGGTTCTCTTTTAAAACGCAAAAGATTTATTACAGTACTGCGGCCGTGAAATGCCGTATCGAACGAATCGACCGAGTCCTTTTTTTTTTTTTTTTTTTAATAGAATAAATCGCGAGCGTAAGACGTCAGAAATTTATATTTCACATTGCATAATGATGTGTAACGTGAAATATTCAAAAATGTCTTTTGAAAACTCGCGAAAAATGCAACGGTGGGGGAAAAAAAAATTGATAGCTACGAAAATAACTTTTTAAACAATACGTTCGCGTGATTTATTCGGCATACACAATCCTGTGTTCTTTTCATTACAAAACGTTGTGTCGTAGACATTATTCATTTTATTACGTTTTAACATTGGTAGAAAACCGATATTGTATTATGTATATTATTATATATTTTTATTGTATTTATTTTTATTTATATTTTTATTATATTATACATAATATACACGTACCTATATTATTATACAATACGTATATTTTATTTTTATTGTATCTCTACTTTTTTCCATTTTTTTTTTTTTTTTTTTGCGGCCCAACTACCACGATTATTTCACACGAGTATTTTTGATATTATTATTTAAACGCTATGCCCCACTTTTTTTTTTTTTGAATATTCGTTTAATGTGCGGCTGAAGTTGTGCCCGGAGGGAGGATGAAAAAAAATTAAAATTTGCATTTCTTATTTACATAAATTTTTCCCCAGAATTCGGGGTCGCTTGCCGTTAGCCGTAAACAGAAAGATACGTTTTTTTTTTTTTAAATTTATTTTTATCTTATCAATGCAAATCGAATGAATTACTTTTCGAAGGAGAAACGAACAAGAGTGAAATTTGAAAAAAAATAAATAAAACACTTTTTTAAACACTCGACGACGACAGACAATATTAATTGATCTGTTATTATATGATCACGCCAAATAGTGCGTTTACGACGATTGTCGCCAACTTCAAGACGATTTAAATAGATTTTCCAATTGGTTTGGGATGTTAGGTTTACTCTAAACTTTTCTAAAGTAAGGTCATGACCTTCAATAGGACTCTGTCCCCTATCGATTTTCCTTACCGTATCGGTGAGTTACATGTTGTTACTCGTGTTACAAACGATGGCATCATCTTGGACTTAGGATTTAAATTTGACCATAATCTTAACCCTAGTTCTGACGTTAATTATATGTGTTTTGTAAGGGTCTTAAAACCCTTGGATTCCCTATGTGGTTGGCTAAAGATTTTCATTCTGGAGAGTTTTTAAGGTATTACATTGCTCACTGGTACGCCCAATACTCGAGTATGGTGTGACTCTGGGATCCTCAAACTGCACGTGACTCGATGTGCAGCTGGAAAGGGTTCAACGACGATTTTTGTGAGGTTCGTTAGTTATTTGTTGCAGATATCATGTGATTACACCCCTGTATCTGGTTTACTTAATTTAACATCGTCGTCTGAGCGTAGTTTAAGTTTCATTAAATGTCTGTTCAGTAATAATGATGCTGGTTCATCTGTCCTCCACCGCACTTAACTTCAATTTAAGGTTCCTCGGCGCATATCTAGGTCGGCTGTCCCTTTTTATATTCCTCATTCGTCCATCAACAACGTGTGCAGCGAGCCTATTAGACGGTTGTTATGTCTCGTGCCAATGCACGAGCCTCCTTTCTCACGTCTGTGTTCACGAAATTTAAATATTACTCTCTGTATTTACTTACATTAAAATATGTATTTTCTTCGCTGTATATATTATTATATCTATTCTATGTATTAATTTAAATAAGGGCCTCTTAATAAAATAAAATACTCCACGTCTGACGCGTACGTTCTTCAGTGAATTTTTATTAATATATTTATCTGTTGTTGTTTCAGGTAATAAAACGAGTCCAAACTACGTGTGATCGAAAATAACATTATCGTGAAAATTCAAATACCATTCACATAACACTTTTCGACAGCGTGTGAAACGATACAAAAGGCATTTTTTCGTAAAACTTATATTTAGTCGGGTTTTATGGTAAATCTTTGATTCGATCGAAACCCGGACAAAACCGTGTTATCATTATTTTGTATCTAATCTCGTCGTGAATGAAACATATTATAGATAATATTATTATATACAAATAATTGATAATTCGATATGTAATCGCATGCTCTTGGCGAGTCCTAGAGAAACCAAAGAGGTGACAAATTGTTCGATGTGGTTAACGGTTAGACACTTATAGTATTTTTTTTTTTTTTTTGACCAATCAAATTGTTTTATTATCTTAATACAAAATATATGATATCTGTGAAAATAATTTCGAAAGATACTAAAAAATCAATCAACCAAATTTTCAGATAGGTAATTTTCATTTACACAATCATCGTTTACGTTTGCAAAGAAAATATTTAAAAAAAAGTCGACAGTTTTTTAAAAACTTGAAACATTTTTAAATTAATTTAAATCCAGAGAATTTTCAACACGTCTGACTCATACGTTTTTTTATTAATTATTAATTATTTTCTTTCCTAAAGTCGGGCAAGTCATAATTATTGTAGTGATTGCCGTTTGAGAAATGCTCGGAAAAAAAAAATCATCGCGTTCTGCATAGAAACGATAAAACGTTTTCAGTTCGTTCGTGTGGAAATGTAGTTTTCCTAGATTTTTAAATATAACGAACAAAAGGAGAAAATAAAATGAAAACGTATTCAATATACAGGAGGTAAAAAAAAAAAAAAAAAAACAAAAAAACAAAAAAAAAAAGGACGAACTTTGAGAATATACGTGTTCATTATTTCGTCGTGCCCCCCGTGGACGGGTTGAAATAAAAACTACGAGAAAACGAGTCGCACGAGAGACACACACGGTCGGAATCGAAAACGTCCTCTTAAATATTTAACACTGGGCGCGCACGGTTTTACGACTCGGATGTGTATTAAATTTTCATTACCGTCGCCAAAACGATATAACCGTTCGTAAAAGAACTCCAAATATATACGTATATACCCGAAATTAGGAATGTCTAATTGAATAAAACTCTGATTTCCCCTATATTATAGTTACGCGTTAGCGTTTCAAAAGGGCGGTTTTGAGTACAAAACGAAAATCTCTGAAACGCGACGCCGAATCCGTCTCGGATCGCCGTGTTAAACGAGTCCTGTTCTCGGCTATAATAACAGAATTTTGAAGTCGATCCAATACACAAGATTCGCCCGCTGAACGAAATGGAATCGGTCGTTTTGAAAATGGGTTAACTCTATTTTTTTACAATGACGTTTATTTTTTTTGTCTGTGTACAACTTTTCGCATGGAAATACTTGTCCAAAAGTTTCGATCAGTATTTTTTTGAAACCGGATTTGCCTGTAGATTGTACTTTAAAGAGGTCATTTTTTGAATTTCTCAATTCTTTAATTTTTTTTTTTTTTTTTTTTAAAACTACCCAAAATTTAAGAAAAACGACTCGGAAACCATCATTTTTTGATCCGAACTATATGAAAATTTAAACACAGATAGAAAATCTTATGAGAAAGAATTTGGCGCAAGAAAATGTTGAAAATGTGAAAACAAAATTTTGGATATTTTTTTCTCATTTATTTTTTATATTATTAACTTCCCTCGTTCAGAATCGTTTTATCGATGAAATGATTTATCGTTTCCTTAAAATTCAATACACCCGTCCGTCAAGAGAATCCCACCCGTCGTGCGAAGTATGTCTGGCTTTTTTTTTTCTGTGTACAACTTTTCGTATGGAAATACTTTCCAACACGCATAGTCACGATATAGTTATTGTTGAGATCCTAGGAATTGGATCAAATCGAGATCCCCCCCCTCCGAATCTCCGGCGTTCACCGAATATTCGATTGATTATTTATACTTCGATTATTTTTGTACTCGTTGTATTTCGCATGCGGCTGGAAGTAATAGGTGTGCGAAAACGTATTACGTCTGTAGTTAATGCGTATCGTGTTTCAATGATTCCAATGCGGCAAAAAAAAAAAATTATAATAAAGCAAAAGAATCTTGTGGTGTGCCAAAATATCTGGTGCAACGCCATTAAATAAATAAATAATAATAATAATAATAATAATAAAAAAACTCCTAAGACGTAAACATTATGACGTGTTTATTATCGTTATTTTCGAAAATAAAAATATATTATTATATTGTTTTTAAAACGGATTCATTAAATTCCAAGTTTATTTCGATATTTGCATACTAAAAAACGAAAATTCTGACTACCGTACGATAATATTGTATTCCTTAAATATTATGTTTAATTTATAAATATGATAAATTCAGTCTGTTTCCACCAAACTAAATATATATATATATATATATATATGATTCGATACTTATTTCTGAAAATATATGCCGCACCTCGGGTGTGATACTCTTGTTAGGTACGTTGAATTTTAAAGAAACGATAAAACATTTCTTCAACAAAACCTACCTAAGTGGTGCTTCAGTTTATACGAGTCAATTTCACTAAAAAATTATAATGTTAATTAAAGTGAAAAAAAAAAATAAATTTTTTACTCGCTCATTTTTATATTCCGCTATTAACCGAGAACAGAAAAAAGTTGACAAACACTTTTAAAACATTTGAATATTGTTGCCTATCTATATTTGAATTTTCATAAGGTTTAGTATGATGAAAAAAGGTTTACAGCCACTTTTATCAAATTTTGGCAAAAATTATTGATGATTTCGAAAAACCTTTGTGATGTGAATTCTGATTAAAAAATTTGTCGGTTGAAACTTTTTGTCAAAAGTTTTTCAATATTCAATGAAAAATAAACATCATTGTAAAAGAATACTCGCTTCTCCAATCCACCCCGAATCCAAAATTGAGAACCACGAAAAGCAGATTACTTTCAATATTTCACGTGTGATGTTAAAGCAAATACCGTATGCCGCGTATACACTGTGCGTATAGAGCAGGTGGTTATTTATTACGTGACATTATTTCGGTGAATATTATGTTATTGGGATTATTTACGTTGAAAGCGTTTTGTGTGATATTAATAACGTTCGACGACGAATAGTCAATAATTATTTAGCGAAAGTTTCGAAACCAATAAACGCGAACAAGTAATAATATGAACTTTCAAACGTATGACTGCCGCCGAGTAATGGAGCGTAATAATAATTAAATATTTGATCCGTTCGTGTTTGCGGACGTTTCGTTCCGTTTTTCGTTGAATTTAACACGATAGGGTTCGTGTTCGATTAATGTTTCTCATACAGCGGTCGTCATTAAATAAAAAATAAAGTAAAACAAAGATTGGCAAAGTACAGACAAGAAATCCGTACCATACTTCGCACCACGGGCGTTTTTCGCGTTTCGGGTGAGATACTTTTGGCGGATGTATAGAATTTTAAAGATACGATTAATGATTTCTTCAATAATTATACGATTCTGAACAAAGGATGATAATTTTAAAAATAACTATATATTATTATGTTTTGAACACGCCCACCGAATGTGACCCGAAGAGCGTTCATGAAAGGTGGAATGGGTGGATCCCCTCGTCGGATGGTTGTTATCAAAATTCAAACTAATCCTGCTGTTGCGCACGCGCAGTCGATACTTTTGGGGCTAATCGCACAATGCCCCGGGTCATTCTAAATATAATAATCTAAATGAACTGGAAAACACTAGACCCCGCGTCGAAACTTCATATCTGTTTTTTTTTTTAAATTGTGCAACTATATAAATAAAAAAGGACACCTTTTTTCGGCCTTCGCACTCGGGTCACACTTTATCGCGTACGCGATCGGGACATTGAATACTCGGGTCATTTCCGGGCGCACTCGGGAAACTCCCGGAACACGCTTCACCACCCTCCCCGCCTAACCACAACCTCTATCTACACCCCACGCTTGAAATCGATGGGGTAGGGGGGGGGTCGTATCCCCGGAATCCTACTCCCGTGAATCGTATTCATATTTATAATAAATATTATTATTATTCCGCTGGCTACTAATAATAATATTTGTACGCGAATAATATTTTATTGACATCGAAATTTGATTGAATATTCATGTAAAACAGTTTCTCTATATGCGTTCAAAATAGTAGTAAACATTTGATGTTTGCCCCGCGTGCCACCCCTGTACCCCCTCCACATCTATCCCCTCTCGTAGCTCGTTCGACGGCCACGCCACAGTATACAATCTATAATAATTATTATTATTTTACGCTCCGTGACGATTATTATTATTAATATTTATCGTATTCGGTCCTTTTAATTCCGGGTTTCGAAGCGATTACACATAATACGTATTGTTATTATTATTATTATTATTATTATTATTATTATCACCACCCGCTTTTGGTTGGAGCGCTTCGCTCGCGGTGATTATCGCCGACCGAGTGAAATATTATTGTTATTTTAACCATGGTCGCATTATAAAAACAGTTTTTATTAATAATAAAAAAAAAAACGTTTTTTTCCTTTTGTTTTAAACACTAATTTTAGATTCTGAACGAAGTGAAGAAGCCAGTGTTTTTACAATGATGTTTTTGTTTTCTGTGTATGGAAATACTTGTCCAAAAGTTTCGATCAGTTACTTTTTGAAACCGGATTTGTCTATAGATGGTACTTTAGAAAGGTAATTTTTTGAATTTCTCAATTGTTCAATTTTTTTTGTTTTTGGAAAAAACTACACAAAATTTGACAAAAACGACTCGGAAACCATCATTTTTTGATCCGAACTATATGAAAATGTAAACGTAGACAGAAAATAATGTAAGAAAGATTTTGGCGCAAGAAAATTTTGAAAATATGAAAAAAAAATTTTGGACATTTTTCTAACATTTTTTTTTCTCATTTATTTTTTATATTATTATCTTCTATCGTCCAAAATCGTTTTATTGAAGAAATGATTAATCGTTTATTTAAAATTCAATACACCCGTCAAGAGAATCCCACCCGTAGTGCGAAGTATCTCCGGCTTTTTTTTTATTCTTATTTCATTAAACGAACGACCGTATTATGATGTTCTATTTTTATTTGAAACGTGTTTTCAACACTCATTAATACCTACTCATAATGGACGTAAATAGAGAACGGGTTTTTGGTAGACTTAGCTCACTCTTCATTGTTTCAAACAAGCCCACCTAAAATTAAATTACAAAACAGAAAATTTCTGAAATAATACATAACACAATAATTATGCGCGTATATGTGGTGTGACACGAAAAAAGGAAGTTATTATAATAATTAATATTGAGTGTTGTGGTAATGATGAAATACTTAGTAATTCACAACTGCAGGTTGTACACCAGTGAGAGTTATGAAAATATTTTCAACGATTCAAGTCGAATCATTTTATAGATATAAATATGTCAGTATTTTCGTTGTCCTAAAGAATATTAGGTTTTCATGACGGTTTTTATGTCAAGTGTGTGATGAAATGAAGATATTTTTTAACAAATTTCAGATAATACATCGAGTAATCTGTTTCTACAATCGGTTCCTACGCTCCTCTTGCGATAGCGTTTTCTTCGTGTGGTATTTCAAGTTTGAAAGCGTTGACAAATCATTCCGTCCAGAAAACGTGTTGGTGGAAGTTCGGTCGAAAACTATAATTGTATTACTAGCTTATATATGTACAGATCTCGAAACCCGAAGATAAATGATTGATGGCATTTTCGAGACTTATGCAATATTAGTTTCGGAATACTAACAGATAAAACAATTCATGTCGATTTAATTCCTAGCGAGAATGATCGATTTTGACGTTTTCGAGCTCTTGTGTCGGGAAACGTTATGTAATAATAGTATCGAAAACAAATATGTGTCTTTTTTTTTTTTTTTTTGAAAAAAAAAAAAATACTATTATATCGTCCGTTATCTCTATGAAACTTGGATCATCGATCAACGAATAAATGAAAATTTCAACGAGATAAAGACAAATAAGTTTTTTAAAATTACTAATATAGTACGAAAATTTAATATTCTTTTTTCTTCCAATAATATTACACTACCGATTTCGCATTTTAATACAAAGTAGAAGTTTGTTTATTTAGGGAATTCTACGTTTTTTGGTGAGCTCGTCAGCATGCCCCTAAAGACACGAGCCCCTCCACCACGACAAGGTGGGCTCATGGAAGGGACCTACCTACCTAAACCTGCCTAACCTACCTAACGCGCACACGAATTCCGTTTTAAATACAACGTGTACTTGTAAATTTAAGTTAAAACACTCATGCGCCTTCACATTATTAAGATTACGTCCAGTACACGGCATCAGGCGACTTGAGCAACCACACAGGTTGTTAACTGCGAATTACCGATGCCCTGTCCACCATCGCGCACGCGCACCTTCAGTGAACCGAATAACGCAAGGAAACAAGGTGTCCAAAGAAAAATGTACACATAAGAGATACAGCAGATTTAGTAAGAAAGAAAGAGAGAAAGAAAGAGAGAGAAGAGAAAGAGTGAGTGAAACCGATCAGCGAGACGACCTCTCCATTGCCGTATCGGTTTGAACACTGACGACGAGACGACGGTCTAACGAATTTTATTTCATTATTGAAAGCAAAACGATTGTCATTGGTCCAAACTATGTTCATACCTGATTGGCTATTAGGATATTTAATCAATTAAGATTTTAAACCATTAAAATATTATAATATTATACATACCACCCGTCAATCAACATTAATATTACGGTAATTATAATAACAACGATGATTAAAAAGATGCAATAAAACGTTACCGATCGACCTCTCAACCTTTTGTGTGTTAATAACAAATATGTAATAAAATAGGTAATTTATCTGTACTTTCTCCAATTTTTTTTTTTCAATCAAACCCTTGTGATATGTATAATTCTTTGTCCGTAAGAAATTTTATTGCATCAAAATGTCGCAATGAAATTCTCTATCTAGGCACCAAATTTCAAAACGGTGGGGAAATTTCTTATATGTACGTTGAAGTGTGTAATTTTAGGTAAAACTAACGAATTTAATCGAATTTCTAACTAACGATTTTCGAGATTTGTTCAGGTCAACCAGACATATATGCCAGTGAGATTATATTAAAATTTCAAGTCTTAATATCAAAAATCAAAAATTTTATTACATAATAACTAACAAAAAATGAGAAATTTCCAAAATGCTGTACTAAACTCAAAATTGATCAAATCTATTTGAAATTTTTATGAAAAGTGAAGTGGTTGGTGAAAATTTTAAGTCCCTAGCTGCATTATTTTAGAAGTTATGTCAAAAAGTAATTTTCAATTTTACGGAAATTGCGGTTAATTGCGTATTTTGCCGTTTTTTGTTAATTTTTCGACAGTTTTTTCACGTTTTTGAAAAAAGTATTGAGAAATTAGAAAAATTACCTCTTTAAAGTATCATTTGGGTGTGATTCCGGTTCTTTAAAGATACTGAACAAAACTTTCTGACAAGTATTTCTATACGAAAAAGTGTTTACAAAAAGAGAAAAAAATAATAATAAACATCATTGTAAAATCATAAGCTTCTTCACTTCGTTCAGAATCTAAAAAAAAAAAAACTATATCAATATTTCGATTGAGGTTTTAAGGAGCCTATTATTGTGTGGTGAATAAAGAATTTGGCAATTATTTAAGTGTTTTTCTAGAACGTTTTTAATCATTGGGTATTATGATCTGTAAAATTAAATATAAGCTTACTCGCATTATATTCATATATATATTTCTAACGTCTTTGAAAAAAAATTTCAAAGATCTTGACCATCCACGTGTTTATGTCCGTACACCGTTTATAGATGTATAATATTAGACAGCCACCGGGGATCGTATTGATCGTAATTACAAAACGTAGGTATACTAAATTGAAACTCGTTTATTTCTCATCTCCGAATATTCAGATTCAAAGTAAATACGAATTTTCGACGAAATACGTTTGAGTCGGCCTGTGTTTCGAGAATGGAATTCGATCGTTATAATTTCCAGCTATTTTCCATTCTAATTCGAAATTCTTCGCCGCGGAAACGATTTCGCGTGCACCGACGGCCAGTGTACATTTGTTTAATTTCGAAATATCAAAGAGAAACAATCGCGGGGGGTTTTTTTTTTTACTTTTACTTTTAACATTTTGAAATATACAAGACCAAGAGTCCAGTAAATTCCTTCTGTTTCGAAAAACATTCCCTCTCCCCGTATTTCCGGATACCACCCTCTCATCGTTGATTTTCGACCTCAGTTCGGGTAGTTCACACCCTAATCCCCGTCGATTTTGCCCCTGCCTTGTTGAGGGATAAATCTAGTTTCAAAATCATCCTACATTTTTTTTTTCCGATTTCCTTCCCACTTAAAACTCTAAATACGAAGAGAAAACAAAAACCGACTCCGACATTATTTAAAAAAATTTATTTTATTCGTATTTTTTTTGTGGCTCAATAATATTACACAATATTTATCATCAATTTAGAGAAAACACTAAAAATTGATAACCACCGTTATCGGGTATCGATAAGGATACGGAAAAAATTTTATAATTAGTTTTTACCCACTAAACACGACTGGTTACTGTTATTTTACACTAATTTACAACACTATAATTATTTACATTTATTTTGTTGGATACTTCTAACGATTATTATTGTCAATGTACACTTTGTCATTCCCCACAAATATTGCATAGTTTATTTTAAATTGGTGAAAAAAAATGCGATACGTTTTTTTTTTCTCATCTTTTTTTGGACGCGAGATTTTCGAAAAAATGTACACTAAAAAGCGCGGAACAGAAATGGTTTGGGAACCACTGTACCAAACACCTACACGCGTGTCGAGATATTACGCATAATGTTATTGTCTCGCGCCGACTGCTGGGCGTTTGTTTGTTTGCCAAAACTCGAAGAACTGACGCAAACGTCATAAATCGAACGTGTCAATGTGTCCCGGGCGTTCTCTCCGCCGCCGTGTAAACAACTTTTCGATAATTTACCGTTTTCCGACTCCGGCGGCACAGTCGACGACGGCACTCGTAATTATTATTGTTCGCGTTCGAACGCGGTGAGACGACGACGACGACGACGTAGGGATTACTGTTTAAGCTCAAACTTGTAATACCAGTGGTCCCCCAAAATTCGGGGGTCTCAGTCGAGGGATCAAAGTTTGCATAATATAAAAGGTGAAAATCTTGATTTATATTGCTTTACTTTTATTTGGCGGGGAGAGGGGAGAAAACGCGTGTTGTTATTATTGAAAAATTGCGCGTAAAAGTAAAATAAATCATAAAAAGAATGGTTTTTTTTTTTTTTTTTAATTTTCATATAGAAGTGTATTTACGCGCTCAAAAAGTGAAGAACTTCCACGAGCAAATTTGTTAAGTTATTATTTTTTTTTTTATGAATTTGAGTTTTTTTTTTTTTTTTGGTTGGGAACCACTGCGGAGTATACAACACGTGTAATACGCTTTTACTATCAAACTGAACGTACAATATTTTCTTTAAAAACATTTCTATTTACTAAATTATTACCAGAGCTATTTGTAATAAAAACCTTATAATAATACGAATTAAAAATATGCAAAAATATGCGATAAAGCCGGTCACGTTTCGCACCATGGGTATTGTTGAATTGTTAATTTATGGGGTTTATGCGGGTGTGACTGGGTGTGAATGCGTTAAATTTTAAACAAACGATTAATTAATTTTTCAATAGAACGATACTGAGCAGAGCTTCAGTTTATAATATAAGACCGTGTATTTTACTCTTGAAAATAATGAATTTCATTATTATTACAGAGAAAAAAAAAACAAATATTTTTCACCGCCTCACACATAATACCTAAAATGTAAAAAATATCGAGTAACGGCAGTGAATAACACTGTTGGATTATTCGTCGGAGGAACGAGACTATCTTTGCTATTAAAGACCTCGAATAAAATTGTTTAGGGAATCACTGACGTAATTTACAACGACTCCGGGTAACAATTCTACACTCTTTTTGGCGAGGTTAAACAGAAATTTAATTAAAAACCGTTTGCATCGCGTACTATAATAGTGGCGGATTTATGGGGGGGTGGTGAGGAGGTTACGTTACACATTAAGGCCCCGGGATATGAGCTTTCTGGCGGATCTCAAATTAAACATCGTGCGATATTAAATTCGAAATAGAAAAATGAAATAAACTAATAGATCGAATGCACAACGGTGTGTGTTCAAAACGAATCACTCAATCGCAAAATAATAATCGTTGAAAGCGACATTTTTTGACCGAAAATGACGATTGAAATTACTATTATTATTACAATGATAAAATCAAAAATATTTTGTAAACAGAAATAAGATTTCAATTATGGAATAACGATCAAATGACAGGTTGCGGTTTCGATGGTATAGCTAAACTGATGGAAATGACAATTTGATCATAATAATAATAATAATAATAATAATAATAAATAGGCCTAAATCACGTATTTGAAAACGAATAATACTTATAACATAATAACTCAGGTCAATTAGCATTGAACAATGTGTTCTGTGCACACTGTCAATTGCTTTACCGTCAGACACGAGTAGCAGAGTACAAAATCAAGATAAAACGTCATTTATTTTATAACAATAGAATTAGTCGTAACGCAGGAAGTTCAGGGAGCGTCTTCGTTTCTAGAATAGATTGAGTTAGTTTTGAAAAATAAATGTTCGTATTCGTGAACGAAATTCGTACTGCCCCAGTCAACGAAAAATTTATGAAGTAACTTCAATATATTCATTTCATAATGTGTAAAAATAAATCTCTTTGTTGATGAAGGCGTACCAAAAAAAAAAAAAAAAAACTTCTTACTGTTTAGTATTTAAAAAGAGAAATTGTTTCAACGAGATATTTATGGGATAAAAATGTAAAAAATTGCTGTTATTTGAACACATGACAATTAGAGTCAAATCATTTCATCGCATATAATATGTATATTATTTATTATATTTTAAAATATAATACTAATAATTTAACATGATTAAATCACCTTATTACAATCTTTACGCACTGGATTCGAGTCACTACGGGTATAATAATTATTGTAGTTGAAAAAGTATTTTTATTTTTAAAATTTAATTAGTTTCATGTCGTTCGGCATAAGCGTTTAACACAATATTATTATGTTATAATGGCGTTTTCGCGTGTGAACAGTGAAAATTCGGTTAGCGCCGCCGCGGGTGGTATCGTCGTCGTATTTTGCACCGTTAAATTATTATTCCCACATAACAATTTTCAACGTAAAATCTTAATTGAACGTTTTGACTAAATTAAATTCTAAACACTTAATTATTAAGTATTATAAGATTTTTATTAAATAATATTGATTTTCATATATAATAAGGTGTATAATATTTTACCGCGTTTAGTAAAGATTGAGTTAAGATTGAAATTGAAATATCAATAATGAAAATTTTTATTAAACGTACAAATATTAAGAATGTGATGAAATCAATTGAAACCACTCCTTTTTACCCTTCCGTTGAACGAAAATTGAAAATAGGTAACATGAATTATTCACAGGGGAGGGTCTGGAAAGGAGGGAGGGTCTATTAAATATAATAACAAAGTTTAGAACGACTCTGAAAAAAAATTTCTAAATTGATATTAGAAACGTTGCACATCGAAGTACATTTGAAGCCCTTTTACCTCTCCCTTCAAAGGTTCAAACTTAATATAATATTGGAAAATAATTAGAGGTGACACTCAAGGGAAATAATTGGAACAACTTGATGAAAAAAATTTAAAACTAGATACCTTCCATGACCGGGAGGTTAGAGGGGATACGCTCAACAGATCGTTAGCGAAAATAGAATAAACATTTAGGGGAGGGTTAAATTCAGACCCCTCTAATGGTATTTTCTTATGTAATTTAAAACGATAGGCAAATTACATTAAATTGTAGAATTATTTAGACATCTGTTATGTGGTTTTAATGATGATACTTTAATGCTCGACTAGTGACTGTATTCTCCATCTTAATGAGATAACGTGTTAAGTAAGTTTAGGTAGTTAGAAGCTATTAAGGTCCCATATCGAAATCGAATCCCAAATGTCTGGTGGCTGGACAATTAAATTTTTGCACATTTTTACATTTAATAATTACCAATATTGAATCAATACTGACTTCCATTTCATTTAACTTTTATGCAATGTTCATCGAACATTAATTTGATCAGAATTCAATCGAATTTCAATTATTTATTCAGAGTTAAACATTAAATCTTTTACTTTTACTCGATTTATATTTAATCTATGCATGTCATGCGGGTTATTATTATTATTATTATTATGTATCATTCACGTCGTATATTGCTGCCGGTTTCGGTGCAGCTTGTATAGCTCAAATAATAATTACTATCGATTTACGGTATTCAGTTCGACTTTAATGGAACGTAAGGTTTGAATTATGAAATTCGAACATTTTGCGGTATGGGTGTACTACTTACGCGGGGGCGGGGGCGTTTCCAAAAGGGCCATTTTGAACACTATATTATGTATAACTGCCGATTTTGCGTTAGACTTTTGTTTCGCCTGCACGAATTTCACTAAAAATGCATTTATATGCTCCGAAAATTTTGTACTTGCGATTCTCGCATTGAAATATGCAGTTCAAATAACTTCTCATCCTTAGTGATAATGCCGTTTGTAACGGTACTCGAAAAATTGTCGAATAATTCTTCCCTTTTTATTTATTCACGTTTATTATTTACTACTTACACGGTGAACGAAAATAATAATTATCAAACATATTTGATTAACATAATATTGTGATTTATTTACCAAATTTGTCATAGACAAAGACAATATTTAATAATTTCACTACAGATATACAGTGCAAGTGCATGACTAGCTGACTGATTTATTATTATGATTGATGTGTAACGTATTTTTACATGTTTACATATTTTATTACGAGTATTGTTGTCAAATAAAATTGACATTTTTACATAATTTTTCACGAAATTTATTGAAAATTACCGATCCGTGTTCACAGAAACAAACAAAAAGACCTTAATTTAATCTGTATAAAATTATATGCAATGTTGAAACGTAATGGCCTGTTCCCGTTTTTCCACGTCAATTGTAAATTATTGTGTTTTACATACTTATACACATAATATGGAAAAAAAGCCGGACATACTTCGCACGATGGGTGTACTTCGCACGACAAGAGGTATTCTCTTGATGGGCGTATTAAATTTTAAAGAAACGATAAATCATTTCTTCAGTAAAACGATCCTGAACGAAGGAAGTTAATATAATAAAAAAAAAAAAAATGTCCAAAATTTTTTTATACATTTCCCAAATTTTCTTGCGCCAAAATCTTTTTTATAGGATTTTCTATCTATTTTTAAATTTTCATAAAATTCGGATCAAAAAATGATGGTTTCCCAGTCGTGTTTTTGAATTTTTGGGTAGTTTTTTCCAAAAAAAAAACATTGAAGAATTGAGAAATTCAAAAAATGACCTTTTTAAAGTACAATCTAGAGGCGAATGGGGTTATTGATCGAAACTTTTGGACAAGTATTTCTATACGAAAAGTCGTACACAGAAAAAAAAATAAATAAAAAAATAAACATCATTGTAAAAACACTAGCTTCTTCACTTCGTTCAGAATCTAAAACAAGTACATAAATACGTGAAGTACGTATTTTCGATTTTTAAGTACACGCAAATTCGTACCCTAATAATTATTATTAACCACCGTGATTTTTCGATCCGTCGGCACAAACTTTTTCAATAGTAGTAGTAGTAGTAGTAGTAGTAGTAGTAGTATTAGTAGTATTTATTACTATTATTTCACAAAATTAATATAAGACGAAAATGAAATAATTTGTCTCCAAAAACGAGCTTGAGTAGGAGACAAGAGTTCAGATTTAAGTACATTTATCTATTATATGTGCATACAACTACATATACATAAGTAAATAAAAATTCAAAATACCAATACCAACTTACCGCCAAAAATGAAACACTTATTTTTTTGTTTTTTACGATGACGGTGTTATTCTATAGCCAGCACTACCAGTAGTGATGATCTCTGCGGTGGTATATACGTGTATATTTCGTTTTGTTTATCCACGTTCGACTGGTAGTATACTTAATGGGTGCGGTGGCGGCGGCGGCACCGTAGGGGAAGGACGTTAACGATAAAAGTTTTGCGCGAAATACGTTTGCCGCACAGACTCTATTAGACCTCAAACCCCGAAATCGAATCACACTATTACCCGCCATCGGGCCATTTAACCCGCGATTTTATCATTAAAACTACGCGTCTCCGCGTCTCTCGGCAACCGGTGGAATATTATTATTATTATTATTGTTATTATTGCTTTTCGACCGTTCGCGCAATAAACTCGTGCCCGTAACGACGTAATAACGTGCGCTCACAGTACGCGGCAATGTCGACGTGTAAATCGCACGACAATTTATTATTATTAGAAGAAACTCGAACTATCGGTTCAGGTGCGGCTCCTTGGGACGGAAGGGTGGAGAAGGGTGGTGAGACGGTAGGGAATTAGGGGACGGAGAGGGGGATTGGGTGGTTTTTTCGGGGTGGGGTTTGGTTTGTGAGGAGTGGTGAGGGTTGATTGGGGGGGGGGGAGCAGTAAGAGTTATGGAATATTTTGCTCGTAACGAAGTGTCAAAGTGTAAATCACATGCAATAGTTAATTCAGAACGAAAAAACCGGACATACTTCGCACTACGGGTGGGATTCTATTCACGGGTGTATTGAATTTTAAAGAAACGACAAATCATTTCTTCAATAAAACGATACTGAACGAGACAAGTTAATAATATTAGAAATAAATGAGAAAAAAAAAAATGTTAGAAAAATGTCCAAAATTTTTTTTTTCACATTTTCAAAATTTTTTTGCGCCAAAATCTTTCTTACATGATTTTCTATCTATGTTTAAATTTTCATATAGTTCGGATCAAAAAAAATTACGTTTTCCGAGTCGTTTTTGTCAAATTTTGGGTAGTTTTGTCTAAAACGAAAATTGAAGAATTGAGAAATTCAAAAAATGACCTCTTTAAAGTACACTCTAGAGGAAAATCCGGTTTCAAAAAGTTACTGATCGAAACTTTTGGACAAGTATTTCCATACGAAAAGTTGTACACAGAAAAAAAAATAAAATAAACATCATTGTAAAAACACATCATTCTAAAAAGGATGTAACAATAGGAATTTGAAATTTTTATTTTGGTACATAAAGATTATTGATAATAATAGGGAAAAAATTGTGTACGTAGAAAGTATTTTTTTTTTTTTTTACATATTTTAGTGTTTTTTAGTTAATATTTTTAAGAGCATATTACAAGCGCTTGTAACGCCCTTTTTTTTTAGAGCTATATAAGTTATGAACCGTTGTGAGTGGAATAGACATCATTTATAACAATCGAATCATCATCGTTTCGGTGGTACTCAAAAAATATATTACACACACACACACACACACACACATTTAACATTATTTATTTGTTTACAAAATAACTATTATTATACTATGTGACGGATATATATATATAATGTTCAACACTCGAAATCGATAATAATATCATTCACATATTGTATTCAGAGTCGTAAAGGTCACCGAACTACTATAATAACTAATATTATTTCTCTTTCGATCAAATGTGTTGCGACGATAATAATAATAAAATAATATATTCATTCTGTGAGGGACCGAAATTATGGTTTTTTTTTTTTTATATAAATATGCAAATTACAAACTATATATAACGTTGGTTTACAAAAATGTCTCGCGTGAACCGCTTTTGTGTACACACAGAATATTCACATCACTTTCTGAATTTAATCGCTCGACGTGGTTCAAACGGAAGATCTGGTAATTTGCTACTCAAAAGAGGTACTTAAAAGACGCACGATTTCGCGAATAATTCGCGCGCGCCTCGTATCGAAACAGTGCCGTCAAAATGTTTTATTCCGCACAATATTTAATAATATTTAACACTACGTTACACGACTATTAATTATTCTTAAACGCGCGGACAACGACTCGGATTCGTTCGAAATTTCGCTTGATTTTTGCGGTGAATAATCGTATACAAGAACGTTTTGAATGTTTTTTAAAAAAAAAAAAAAAAAAAAAAAAACGAACGAATAAACCAGTCGAAATTCAAATATTACATTAGTAAAATTTACAAAATTTACACTCGAGAACACAATTTTTTTGTACCGCGAGATCTATATTTTTCTATAGAAAAAACCACAAAAATGATTATTATTTAAACCACTGGTCGTCGAATACCATTCGCCCCGATCTTCCCTAAGTCTAAGACTGTGTTTAAGTCTGTGACAATGGACAGCAACTAATGATACATAGCGAATAAGGGGTAACAGTAGTCGGGGTTGAAATATTGAAAAAAGTAATTTTGAGCGTAAACTTAGAATTTATTATTTTTTTCCCCCCTGTGAAAAACTTATTTACTTCAATTACCGTACTTATATTAGATTAAAACCTAGAGATTCAAAACATATTTTATATATTATGTTTTTGGTATCCTTTTTTCAAGTCTTAAGAAAATACTGCCACCCTGCCATCCATTTCAGACCCTTCTCCCTAAATACTTCCCAATGTACAGGGTGATTTTTTGAGCAAGTTCATCTTAATTTCTGGTCGTAAACATTCAAAAATTGGGATTTTTCTTTTTGGAGTGTTCAAGTTACTGTAACGACTGTGTTTTCCATAACTAATTTTAATTATATCACCTTAAAGTGTCCTGTGATGTTATAAACTTGTATTGTTCAAATGGCAACACCCTATTTTAACTCAGGAATTTTGTTTGGGTTATTTTTGTGTGAATTTTGATTAATTGAAATCAAATATCAAACGATTAGTTTTAAAAATAATTCAAATTTAAGTGTTAAAGAAAATTGTATATTGAACGCGTATTTCGTTATAGAAACTAAGTAGACGTAATAATACGCAATGTATTCTCAATACACTTTATCCTTAATGCTTAAATTTGAATAATTCAAAAATTACTCGTTCGAATTTTGATTTCAGTAGATTAAAATTTACAGAAAAATGACCCGAATAAAATCTCGCAGTTAAAGAAGAATGAAAAAATATTGTATCTTCATAGGACATCCTTAAGGTGACGTGAAAAAATGTGTTATGTAAGACACAGTTTTCATATTATGTAACTTGAACATTCCGAGAAAAAAAAATCCAAATTTTCGCATTTTTACGACCGAAAATGAGAACGAGCACGCTTAAAATATGTTTACGATAATAAACTTTTTAGATTTTTCCACATTTTTATTTTCTACTAGGACGATACGATTTTCAAATAACAGATTTGAATTCCGAAATCAATGTGCATCAATGCGCAGATGTAAAAAATGCAATAAGTCATTTTGAATCTTTAAATTCAGCACTTTATTTCGTTTGAATATAAATCGTATCACATACCTATTTTACATACGTACACTACGGACGATTTTTAAACAAAACTCTGATACACACACACGTATTTCACCGAAGCGACTGCCAACTTTCTTAATGCGAATATCACTTAACACTGAAGCCATAATTCAAGGTGACGAGGTGGGGGGGGGAGGGATGATAGTGACGACGACGATAAAATATATTCACATTACGATTCCGGCAGCATTTCGTGTCTCGGTACGTGGGAAGCAATTGCATCGGTATGATGACGGACTAGATTACACGCGGAAAAAACGTGTCACAAATTGTTTTTAAAAATCAAATCCCTTTGGTAAACATAATATTTATGACGAAGTACAAGCGGAAACGTACTATAAATATTTCATAAGCGGGACCGGATGATGACGCCTTTGAATTCTGTTTTTCTGAAACGTCATAGGCAATGCTTTCAGTTCGGCCTCGAAACGCGCTCTCCGACGGCATACCACATTTTAGAACCTAATCACTTAGGCCCAAATACCCCTTAAATAATTGTTAAAATGGCTTAATAACATCAAATATAAAGACTTTCAAAACGATCATAAGAAAATTAGAAAAAAATGACTTCAAAATGATCTAATGTTTTCAATAAAAATGTGGTTTTTTAATAATAAATTCATATAATTTACACATACATTACAATATTACTGAGTAATTTATTGAATTTTTACAATGAAAAATAATTATATGTGTTAAAAAAATACCCATTTAAATAAAGATTGACAGTAATATAAGAAACATTTTGACGCAAGAAAATTTTAAAAATGTGAAAAAAAAAATTTTGACATTTTTCTAACACTTTTTTCTGATTAATTGTTTTTTCCTTTTCTTTTTTTATTAGATAAAGTAAAGTAATGGAAAGTATAGAAAATAAAGCCGGACATGCTTCACACTACGAGCGCTATTCGCTCTTCGTGTCAGATGCTCTTGGTGGGTGTGTTGAAAATGACGACTATTATTGTTCTTGATAATTTATTATCAACTTCCTGCGTTCAGAATCATGTTATTGAAGAGAACTGATTTATGGTTTCTTTAAAAATCTACACACCCACAATGGGTTAGAAACCCGAGGATCGAAGAATACCCGCGATGCGAAGTATGTCCGAGTTTTTTTTTTTTAGTTTTTACAAATTAACAAATCAATGCTCCGAGCCCTTATGCGACCTATTCATACGTTTTAAACGGCCAAATGATTTCCTAAGAATTAACGTTTCGGATTCGTATTCATCGTGTGACCACACTGAGCGATTCGTCTCCCTCATTAATATTCATTTGTCGCAGACCGTAATTCGCGATAAAACGGCACCGACGAGTCGAGACTATGTAATCGTATTATATTATAATTATAAGAAAGAAATAAAACTATGTACAAACCACATTATCATCGACAAAACGAAAATGATTATACGATATTAAATAAATACGGTGATTTCGTGGAAAAATACCCGTAAAACTGGTCGTCTGATCTGAAATTTGGTTTGTGTTGAACTTTCGCTTTTTAATATTATGTTTTTGTGTGTAAAATAACCTTCGGAGAACGGCTAAAGTTTTTACAGGAGAAATATTATTATATATATATATATATATATATATATATATTGGAAAAACAAAATGGTTTCGTCGATTCGACACCGAGTTAACCCGCTTTGCTAACGTAACCAATGTTCTTCGCATAACCAATAAATTAATATTTCGGTTTTATAAAAAAATTATATTTTTTCCCCTGTCACAATGGAAAAATATTCGTTTTCGGCGAATTAACACTAACTAAGAAACGTAGAGCTTTTACAGTGATGTTTGTTTTCTTTGTTTTCACGGAACCACCACACGTCTTCCTTCGTAATAGAAATACTATACTCGACCGAAAGTTTTATACGGTATTTTTTTAGATCGAAACTTGAGTTCCTGATGGAACTTTAAAACACGCCGTTTTTCAAAATTCTCGGTTCTTTTTTTCAAAAAACCACGGAAAAACTACCGAAAAATTCAAGTAAAAACGGCGAAACATTGTGCAAACGATATTTTCATGAAATCGATTTCAGCGAATTAGTATCGTAATCTCGGGTGTTAATATTAAATACCTATATAATATATAATAAATTTTAAACCGTTAGCTGTAATACGGATGGTAAACGTTTTTTCGAAAATATTTTACAATTGTTGAGATAAATATAGAATTTAGAAATAATTACATTTTAGTTTGTAAGGTTTTATTTTTAGTTTTGTAACAAAACAAGAGATTTTAATCAAAAAAATTTTGAATTCTGAGTATTATTAGCTGAAAATAATTGACTCACATTGAAGTCCTTAATAAACTGAAGCTCCACTAAAAATCGTTTTATCGCAGAAATCATTTACCGTTTCTTTGAAATTCAAAACCGAAAGTATCCCACTGGTGGAATAAAGAATACACATGGTGCGAAGTATGTCCTACTTTGTTTCTTCGTTCTAAAAATTATCAATTTTAGTTATACCAACTGAGGTGAAAAAGTTTGGCTTCGTAAAAATAAATATGCAATCAAACATTGTAATATATGCAAATGATCGTAAAGTTTTGAACGTTTTAAGATAGTAGCTTTGACATTATTTAATATTGTGTCATAAATTGTGTTAAATTTATTTTTAATTAATATTTTTAATAAGGTAATTACGACTTAATTATTATTAAGCTACTTCAATGTCACGTCAACATTAATTGTCAGAAGATACTGAATATGAAATAAGGAGAGTATTCTAACAATAGGTACACAATGGTACTAATTATTTTTATTTGTTACGACTTACGAACACGATTTTTTTTAAATAGTATAATTATTTTAAAATTCGAGTTAAAATGTGTTTTAAAAATCCGAAAACATATTATGTATGTATTTATTTTTATCGAAATATGTAATTAAAATATTAAAAACTCGCAATTTTATGAATCTGCCCCTCCCCCTTAAAAGAAAGAATAAATAAATAAAAATCCCAAAATTGTTTACTCTACTAATTTATAACTGTCTGTTAAATCGAATTGGATATGTATAAGAACAACCCCTTCATTTGAAAATAAACCCTCCTCACACTAACTAATCACTTTTGCCCGATTTTTCAAAAATGGCATGAAACAAAAATATGAAATTTAAAGGAAAATCTTTAATAATATAAATCACCCACGGCTTTAAATAATAATCAGCTAATTCTGAAATACATTTCCATAATAAAATCATTTTGATTGCCTCTTCGTATTTGACAAATAATAATGTGTAACTACACACAATATACGTATAATAGTAATTTATAACAATAGTATCACAAATGATAATATATATATATATATATATAGAATTAGAAATTTTTCAATTAAAAAATGATTTGTGTTTATTTTTTACCGGCCAATTATTGGCGGTATGTTTTCAATGCATTTTTCGCGGTTTTCTAATGACTCGGCAACGAATTCGCCCGTGCCTAGCCGTCATTGTAGTATTCATACCATACGCCATCCGCGGCCTCGTTTCTCGTAAAACCGTTCGCTCCTCGTGTTATCGACACGGTGTTCGGAACGGATTTGTCGCTTTTGCACGCGTGCACGCCGTGATGCGTGGGGGGAGGGGGTGGTGAGAAAACGCGTTGAGAGAAATTAACAACACGGAAAACACTCGCGTGCCGGCAACCGCCGGGTGTGTAAATGTCTCGTATCATATCCGTTTCCACGAAAATGCGTATACTTATAAGCATCCGAACCACAATTTGCCGTTCCCCGCAGGCTTAAAACGGTATAATAATGTTCTCGCCGCCGCGCACATCGCGTCCCGAAATTATTAAATTTCCCCACGTCATCGTCGTCGTTGTGGTGGTGGTGGTTTCGAAGCGATTATAAAGACGGGTAGTGTCGTAACGCAGCAGGGGCAGGGCTAAATCCCCCTTCCCCCCATTCGTTGTCCGTAGTATTACATTTTATTTTATGTGAGAGATTTCGTTTAAACCGAGTTAGACTTTAATGATTTTTTTTTTGTTTTTGTTTTTGTAATTGAAAAATAAAGTTAAACAAAAGTCTCGTTTAATCCTTTTGTGTAGATCATTCGTTCGTAAATATCCTTATAGATCACTAGCGTACTCATATACACATCATTTTTGAAATTTCCATCTAGTTCTCCTAATAATGTTATCCTTTATTATGTGATCACACTTAATTTATTTTAGTCGTTTAACGATAAATACAAAATAACAACCCTTAAAACGAAATAAATTCGCTTTTAATTACTTTCTACAATTATTGATCGAATTCGATAAAGTTATCAAATTAATTTCACTTGCATAATTTATACACTGTAAACACTTGTTAGTTTGAAGTAGAAAATTTAATATATATAATCAATAATCGTACAAAATATCAATAATTGAATTAAATTGCTTAAAACGCAATTAAATTTCTAAACGTTAACCCGATTCATCGTCTGAAACGCGCAAAATTAATTGTTGTACATAGCGATTAGGTTAGATTGTCAAATTCACAGCTCATTCGAAGCCATAGACGATGGTTTCTCACAGACACATAGAATATAAATTTTCCAAAATTCCTAAAATTTGTTAACTTACTATCTGTTGTGTATATGAAAAACAACTAGTGTAATAATTATTTGTAAACGTGTCATTTCCTGTTTATGAATTCTGATTTATATTTAAAAGAGCCATTTTAACTACAGAGACTAAAATGCATAGTTCGTCATATTATTGAACGAAAATACAACAGAGCACTGGTCAAAATGACCATTGACCCCTCCAGTGTCAAACGCGTTTTAAATTCACTTAAACATTTAAAAATTTTTATCTCTTTCACGTGAGATAGAGAGAGAAATATTTATATTTTTGCCCCAAAATGACCAACATTCACTTTGTCACAGTAGCGTTAAAACCAAGTTTTGATAATAATTTCCATTGATATTACCATTGTAATTGTAGAACTGTGAGAAAAAATTGTATTTTTCGATTTCACAATTTTTATTTCAAGACAATAATCCGATAAGAACAAATAGGAAAAATATATATTATATCCTGAGACACTTGTAAATATCGAAAACATTTTTTTTTTTTTTTGAGTGGGGAGGGCTTAAATCCGGTAGCCACCCCCTCGAGTGCGCGCTTGCTTTCAATCGTATTACCATAATATATTTTGATCGGTTCGCGTTTTTCGTAGGTAAAACCTAATAATAACAAGTTCTATCGCATACAACCGTCTTGTCGAACCGAGCGCGATAATGATAATCCATGATCGTGTGACTAGGGAGTATAGGGAGAATTCCAAACCATAATAAAACACCGAAACGGAAAACAAAATATGTAGACGAAAGCGTTGCGTGTAAATTAAATACGTACGAAATCTTTATAATATTATTAAAAGATATATTTTTAATCGAACCATACGTGATCTCGGTTTCTCCGCGAGTACCCAACGCGTATCCGTTTCACTTCGGTCGTTTTAGATTCTCGTACATTAAACGTTACACCTCCTACCCGTGCAATAATAATACCCACCGGAGGTATACGTATACGTATATATATATATATATATATATATACATATACTCTTGACGTGATAATATAATCGCGGCAATTCGTATCGATTCAAAATGGCATTAAGTATTGCACTCGGCGAACCAAATGATCCAGATGGGTGACCATTAGCGGAATTTATTGCGTTCACACACGCGTTTTCGATTGCCATTTAAGTGTTTGAAAACATCTGCGTTCCGTTATTTTTATTTTTTACGTTATATTTATCGGGGCCAAACGTCTAAGTATCAATTAAGTTAAAAGCATATTGCAAAAATAAAAATAAAAATAACGATACAAAACGTATTGTGTACACTTATATAGTACACTTCTTATCGTTTTTCATACGTTATTTGTGGAGAATAACACTGAAACGCCGCCGCACGACGACTAATGAAATTCGCTGTAAAACGCGATCACTTACATTTTTCGTGATGTTATATAATATGAATATGATGTTATAAAAAATTTATGTTTTTTTTTTATTATTATTATTATTATTATTTCAGGTAATAACGCAAACGCAAAACGCACATGACATACAAAAAAAAAAAAAAAACACCGGAATATGTACTGTTATTCGTTACGACGGATTAGCGTTTCGGCGAAAAAGGTATTTGATTTTTTGATTCTCCAAATATTTTTCGTTTTAATTTTCGGATCGACTGAATTTCCCGAAACGACTTTTATTTAGAAGTCTCTGTGCAGAATAAATCCCCGGGATGAAAACTCCCTCCCGTTTTTCTCCTCTTTTTGTAGCTATAAAATCTTTGAATACATTCGAGTTTAACTATTCGTGAAAAAATTTAAATTACTAAAAGCCTAATAACGCGTGTTCGTACAAAGTTCGAAAAAAAACGAAAGAGAAAAGAAAAACAAATTAAATCGAGGATTCCGATTTACAAAAAAAAAAAATAGAAGTAAAAACAAAGGAGATTAACGTGAGGATAAAAGTAAAAATCGAGAACATGACGTAAAGGGTTTCGGCGGTAGTCGAATGAAGAATTTCAAACGAACGTTTTCTCCCTTATCAGTTTTCGTTCAGCCCCAGGGCGTGTACCTCCCTTTCGACTCTGCGGAAATGTAATGGGCTACTGAAAACCTGAAATCTATTCAACTGATCTACTGATCTACATTTGCATAATAAGTGATTTTTTTTTTTATTTTGACTTTCACAAAAATAAAAACAAAAAAAAAAAAAAATGAATTCTCTACTGTTTCGTCACGTAAATTTGAAAAACGCGTTTTAAAATTTTAATTGGATGTTGCATTTTAAAACGGAAAAATATTTTTAATTAAAATAGTTTTTAGAACGAATTTAACGCAGCGTGTGGGATGTTTGCGGTTTGGAAAATTAGTATTTTAATTACGAGTATTTTAATAAGGAAAAGAAAATATTTTTGTGAAAGAAAATTATGAAAATATGAAATACTTAATTTTTTTTTTTTCGGAAACTTGGATCTTTGATTTTTAATAATTATTATTCTTATTTTATGTTAAAATTTACTAATTATATTTCTTTTATAAAGTAATTATGTCCTCAATATCTTACATTCAAATTAAACCTGTAAAATTTTTAATTGCATGCACTGTATTTGAGCCCTATTTGTATGTAAATAAAACAATTAATCATTTTGTTTAAAAAAATATTTATCGTTTTATTTATTTTTTTGATTTAACACAACCATCAATTTCCATCCGAGAAGCGAAGAATACCCATTGTACGAAATGTGTCTGGTATTTTTTCTTCTTTTATGTTAGACAGGATATTAAACTTTTCAATAACAATATATATGCTAATTAAATCGACAATATATTATTTTTGAGTCATTATTTAAATTTAAGTACATTTTTTTTTTTTTATTTTATTTTTTACACCTGATATTAAACCTAAGTAAAATTTTTCGCTATTTTAAATTATATAATAGTGTATTTCACGTAGAAATACTCGAATAACGGTCGGAAGAAATGATTTCATAATATATAGATCCTAAGTGAAACGAGGGCATCGTATACGGGTTATAAAAAAAAGAGTAGATACTGTTTTTTTTTTCTTCTTCTTCTTCTTTTTTTCGCCACTCGTATAGCAAACAATATTCGGAACAGTAGTATTACTCCGGTAATTTTATTTAGTCGTTCTACGGTGGAATTGGCAAATGGAACACACAACACATCTGCTTTGTAAAAGCCGAATCTTTTTTTTCCCCTCCCCCTCCCCCCAATATACTTACGTACTACCCATATATAATATGTAAATATATTATTTCCATTCAAATCGAATGAAATGAACGCGCGCGTACAAAACACGATACAATTCGTTCAATATAATATATATATATATATATATATATGCCTCTTGCTTGTCGATAATGTGTTCTCTCGGATGAATCGAAAGACGGCAATCGTAATCGTTTTTGAGTATATTATAATAATAATAATAATAATAAATAAAAGAAAAAACTTGTTTTCATTTGTAATCAAAATAATTTAAGTCAGTTGTTACAGTCTTTTGACGGTCGAACGGATTTTCGTCACTCCTATTTCATAGGCCAAAGTATCATTTTCGACCCCTAGAATTTCCAAATTTTCCATTCGTTTCTTTTTTTTTAAATTTCTAATAACTGAGAACTTAAGAGTGTTTTTAGATTCTTCGATCAAAGTCGCTTGTGCTTTATTGTGGGTTTTATTCCCGGCAATACTTTTCGGGCATTTAATAAAATTTTATTTCGGAAATATGAGTTAACGACGCGGCAACATTTTGATCTTAGCTAAATTCCAATAGTAAAAACTTCTTCGGGTTGAATACGTTGATTTTCCGATGACCGACTTTTTCTATTATCACTTGTCTCTTAATAATATTCCGCTTAATTTGGGAGGTCCGCTAAAATCATAATCGAGGTTCAGATTCACGTGACGTGCTTATTATGAATGTCAAAATACAGGGCTATTGTGAAAATTGAAATTTTTGAAATATTGCTCTAATTGAAAAATCTTGATTGAAATACAAATAATCTCATCAATTTAAAAAAACCGGACATACTTCTCACGATGGGTGCACTTGGCACGACGAGTATTCTTCGCATCTCGGATGTGAAGCTCTTGGTGGGTGTATTAAATTTTAAAGAAACGATAAATCATTTCTTCAATAAGACGATTCTGAATCAAAGAAGTTAATAATACAATGAACAAATGAGAAAAAAATGCTAGAAAAATGTCCAAAACTTTTTTTCCACATTTCCAAAATTTTCTTGCGCCGATATCTTCTTCATGTTATTTTCTATCTATGTTTAATAATGAAGAATTGAGAAATTTAAAAAATGACCTCTCTAAAGTACAATCTAGAGGCAAATCCGGTTTAAAAAAGTTACTGATCGAAACTTGTGGACAAGTATTTCCATACGAAAAGTTGTACACAGAATAAAAAAATAAACACCATTGTAAAAACACTAGTTTCTTCACTTCGTTCAGAATTTAAAAAATAAATAAACAAATACTCAAGAAGTGGACCACACTGGTTAAAAGCTTAGGATTCGATATTCGATTTTCTCCGCACCCTTCGCGAAATACTTGATACTTAAGGTATCATCACTTATCTATCGCGTACATGCGCATTCATTCCCCCATCATACCGCAATATAATACAGTTCAAGTGCGACTCTCGACCGAATTTTTACAAGACGAATTTCGTTTGACTCAGTTCATTATCGTTCAATCATGTCTGGACAATAGTTGTTTTCCTTTTTCCGTGTAAAGTATTTTCTTTTATACGAACCATATAATATACGTAGATATTATGATATCAAAAAACGGGACAAAAAGCGTCCCGTTCAAAGTTCGTTTGGGACAAGGGTGCTAAAAAAAGGGCCCGTCCCGTTTTTAACGGGATGTATTGAAAACCACTACCGTGACGTGCATTAATATAACCGTGGAAAAGCTTAAAAGGTAAAAAAAAAAAATAAAAAAATCTACCCGAAACAACGAGCCGTGAATTCCATCAATAATCCCCGTATGAAAAATCGTATTGCTTTTTTTTATTTCACCGGTTAATTTTTAAATAGGTATGCATGGAAAAAACGAAACAAAACACAGAACGTGCGAACGGAAACAAATTATTTGCACAACGCGGGTAAATAGATACCCCCACCCACTCACCGTAGTACGCGTCGTGTTTTTCCGTCTTTGATGAATATCCGAGCGGATAAAACACACCGGCTATAGGTCCATCCATATTGTATGGACGCAGGAAATTACAAAGGATGTTATTTGAATATTTCATACGCGAATGAAGTTTCCTACCGGGGGGTGCGGGTGGGGGGGGCAGACGGCCATAAGCTTATTAATTCCTGAATTCACCGTTCGCGGCCTGCCGGTGTGTATTTTACGCGAAACCCGATCCACCGAACGTCGTCGTCCGTCGTCGGTTACGTTACGAACCGCGTTGGAATTTATCTAAATAAAAGACTTTTAATTTTTTTATCTTTTAATCTTATCTAGATTAAAAATTGTGTGTGTGTGTTGTTTAAATTTCATTATTTTCGATACGACTTATCACTTATCACTTCTTAGCTAATCAAATCTATCAAATATATTCCCCCGGTTTATTTGGTTTTGATTTAATTTTCATTGAAATATTGATATTTAAATTTTAGATTCTGATTGGAACGAAGAAGCTAGTGTTTTTACAACAATTGTTATGTTTATTATTTAATTTTGTTTTTGTTTGATTTTGCATAGAAATACCTAACCATTTTTTTTTTTTTTTTAATTGGAATTTGACTCTTGATGATAATTTATCAAATATCAATAAGTTCCCTAAAAATTGGTGGAAACTACACAAAAATTTGAACTTTTTTTTTTCATCCAACCTTAATCATAATTTATGTTCAGATAGACAATAACGTGCAAAATATTTTAGTGAAAAAAAAATTTTACTCATCAACATTTTATTTTACAGTCTACGGTTAATGTGAGATAGAAGAAACAAGTTGAGTAAAAAATATACGTATGTATTTTTTTTTTTTTTTTTTTTTTTTATTATAATGAACTTTACAATTTTAATTGACTTACATAAATCTTAGCTCAGCTCATGATCATTTTATTGAAGAAATAATTTATCGTTTTAGATTCTGAACAAAGTGAAGAAGCTAGTGTTTTTACAATGATGTTTATTTTTTTTTTTCTTTTTTTTTTTTTTTTTTATGTTAAAAATTTTTAGTATATAAATAATTGTATAAAAATTT
>JAIPRM010001476.1:9353-37748 GCA_025469315.1 Stegophylla sp. TES_Ste_2020
CCATATCACAGATAAACTATATGATAAGGTTATTTTATGATAAGCCAGCCATACTTTAGGAACAGGGTATGCCTTTCTTTAGGAACAAAATTCCCTTTACCGCTTTTTTAATAATTTTGCTGTTGGTATTGACGAAAATTCGAGGTGTGATAAGACCATTCTTATCAGCTGGGGGAAGTACTATACCCATCCCTGCGCGTCGTTCAGAGCGATATTAGCCAAAGAGTATGTGAATATATTATATTTTCATATCATACTCTGTGGGATTAGCTGTCAACCGAAACGGAACAAGGGAAAAAAATCTAAATAATTTTAATTCCTCGTGCGATTTAATTATTTAATATTATATGTTGTTACAGTCTTGCGCACCACCGGGCGCACGTGTTTATTCACAGGCGTAACTAGACCTTTAAATTCATGGGGGGGGGGGCTGAAGTCCTGTTGGTAAAATAAGAAACGTGATATCTATCATTCTTTTTTTTTTTCTTTTTTTCAACGAAATTATTCTGGTAACATACAGTAAGTACCATACACAATATTCAATATAGTGTTATAAAGGTAAATTATTTTATATGAGCTTATACCGTATCAAATTATGCAAATCTTAGAACAAAAATTACTAAAATTCATCGAATATTACTTATTATTTAAAACGTTTTTTTCTTGTGTTCTTGAAAAATTTCAAAAATGTCTCGCTTACACCCTTTTACCTGTTGTCAGTAGTACACCAATCGTGTAAACCGTGATTTTACCCACCTGTCGATACTTAATATTGTCATCAGCTTATAAATATCTCAAAGATTTTCTCGCGTTCGCCGTATCGTATTCGGACAATAATATTTTTTTTTGCTTACGTACAATAATGATCAGTTGTACCATTATTATTATTGGCAGTGACGTGTGCAGTATGTTTATTATTGTTTTGTAGTCGAATATTAGAAAAAATAATGATTGTCGGCCGTCGTGATCTCGGATAATTACGTTTTGTCTTTTGCGTTTTTGTAAAGTCTTAATCGTTTTCGGACATCTGCGTGCCCGGAGCGAATAATTATTTGATATTTACAACGTTTGGAAACGCTTATCGTTAAAATATTACCTATTAGTGAAATAATAAATTTTTAATGTTGAAGTATTTAAATCTCATATGATAAACACGCGCCTGTCTAATCAACGTGTCAGAAATTATTTTGATTTAACGGATACTTAATGTAACAAATGTTTCAAAAAAAAAAAAAAAAAAAACTTGTCAATTACCTAATAACGTGTTATTTTTCGAGAAAATTATTTTATTTATTGATTCTACACCGATCAGTATTGTTAAAACTGCGTCGCAGAGGAAAAATTGGACCACACACACACACACACACACACACACACAATATCGTATGCAAATTCCTAATTATTGTTATGATTTATTAACAATTTTATATTTTATGATGCGATTCGATTGTAAATATTATCCGTGGGTCTTGAATGCCAAATACGCGAAATGATTCCTAGGGCTTGGGTTCGAACACACCTCTGCGTACCAAAAACGAACGCATAATAATTACTACAAAGAAACAATAATTATTATTATTAATTTAGTGTTTGATAACAGCTAATTGTTTTACTCATGCAGAGTAGTAGTACATCGTGCGGGCGTATTGTGTTATACAGGAAAACGGCCGCATCGGAGATTAGTGTGTGTGGATATTGTTTACACGTAGGTTCGGTTTGTTTAGGCGCACGCGCACTTAATGACGACGTTGCTTTGTTGAGAAACTTAACCGACGGTCAAGGCCATGTACCTACGTGGGAAACGGGAATAGTTAGAGCCCCACAGGTGACCACAGGGGTACGCCCGAATGTTTTAAAACGTGCGTTAGGTCTTCAATAATAATAATAATAATAATGAAGGGGGAAAGAAAAATATATATACTCAAAATTAACTGTAATAATTCTACGTAACGAACGATGAAAATATAATTGTAATCTTTTACTCAGTAATTCCGAAAATAATAAATTACTGACTCGATGGCGCAGTTATTATGTCCGATCGCGATTCTCCGTATTTATTACTCTCTTGGCCGTTCCTATGACGCACGTGGTTTTATCCCTCCCCGGAAACAGGAGAACCGACGACGGAACGGTTTTAGAGTGATTCTTGAAGGCGATCGGATTCCGACGGTTTCGAAATGAAGTCGCGATTTCTCGTTTTGTACAAAAATTATGCAGTGTCTTTGGTGCGAGAGCAGTTCATGTTACTAGAATTTAGTGCAGGGACTCTCCTAACACTAGAGTGCGGATTTTGAAGGCATTTGCTTTTTTTTTTCCTGTCGCTCTACTGAAACGAAGCTACGTCAGCTATAAATTCGATTTCTATCACTTAGAATAAAATTCGTGACATTTTATTTTGCTTTTTTGTATTTTAAAGCTTTTTTTTGAGTATTTTGGGCAATTTTTTTTGGCTTATAAGTTACATTTTTTCAAAATGTGTTCTAAATAAACGTATTTGAAAAATTAATTCAGTTAAAGGAAACGTTTTTTTCGAAAACTTGAAAATAAATTTAATATTAATTAATAACAGCATGTTTATATATTTTTAATTTAATAAACTAATAAATAATTATAATACATATATTTATTTTTTTTTCAAAAACCCCATTTTAATGCTTTTTTTAAAGCTTTTTTGGAAGATTCGTTGAGCTTTATTGCTTTATTTTAAGTGTTTTTTTAAAAATGTTTATATTGCTTTAAAATCTGTACTCTAGTTATGACTGAACGCGTGAATTTCATACTACAAAGACTGCATCATCATCTAACTGCAATCTATACGATGTAGTGAAACGACAACAATTATTACGAAAATAGATTTATTTAATTCATCGTGAAACGTACATGAAAGCGGTCAGGCGACTTTTTGCAATTTTTTAAAACTTTTTTTTAAACAAACAATAATTCAGTTTTCAACAATTTTATAATTTTTAAATCATTCTTTTATTAAAGTAAGGACTGAGATTTAAAAAAAGTGGCTCGACCGTTTTCGAGTAGACTTGATGCTGAATTCATACCTGTTTTCGAAATTCTTATCGCTTCGTTCTATATCCATCGGACTGATTAAAGTAAAAATGTGCAGTTTTAGAATTCTTTTTTTTGACACCGGTATCGAATGGCCTTACTAACGATTGTACATCGAAATATTTTACCGTAGAATTTATGTGTCCTATCAATGTCCGTGACACAATGACGAGCAATTAATATATTTATATATATAATATTATAGTTAGTCCCGCCGCCGTGTCGTTTCCAACCAACTCGGATGATTAAACACATTTTTTAAAAATAAATTATTACTCTAGAGTTTACACAGGGCCATTGGCGCATTAAAAAAACAATTACATTGAAAACGTCGAAAACGCATATTAAAATATACTTCTTGAAATATTAACTACTCGTTATTACTATATTATAATGTTGTCACTACTCGAAATAATACTTTTCGTTATTACCTACGACTAATAATAATGTCTGAAGGTTATTAAAAACGCATATTACAAAATGATTTGATGATAGATCGTTTGACACGAACCTGCGTATTGTTTACACACTGTGATTATAATCATATTAGTCGTGTAAACTTTTCGACCTTCGGTTGTCCGATAAAATATCTAATTACCCAGTGATACGTCGTTAAATAATAAAAACCATCGTCGTAAATTATCATAATATAATAATAATAATAATAATAATAATAATAATAATAAAATATACTGATCCGGCGCACAATGTATTTGTGTGTGTGTGTGTGTTCGATGTGCAGTCACAGGGAAACCGCTCTTTGGCTACAAGCGCAGTTTAGTGGGAGGGGTGAGAATAATATTGAAAAATAAAATATGCAAATCTGTCGACGACATTGTGTTGTTACTATAATAATAATTTTATTATCTTATTGTTGTAGGGCCGAAATTAGTGCAAGTGTGTGCTGTTAAAAGTTAATTATTTAATAATTTTCTGATAGAAATGGAAAAATACCTGCTCAGAGGAAAAAGTGTAACACCAAAACGCAGGGGATGAAAAATGTGGGCATTTAGTGTATTCGTGGTACTGCACGATAATCGTTGTGTCAAATATGTATTATTAATATTTATCGTCATACCTAGTTCCTATTATAATACTGTTCGCGAGACTGTCCGACAATCTGCAACAATTGATTCTTATTTGATATTTTATACAATCTGAGCACGCAAATACAGTCTTCAAGTGACATTTTTCTCTTGTTTTCAATCGTTTTTAAAGTGAAACATAATGATTGTGTAAGTAGACAATAAAAGAATTATAAAAATGTTCTTTGTGACGTCGCACGTCATCACGTAACTTGTATAATTCGATATGACGTTTTCATACTCTTAATCAGGGCTCCGGACTTAAAGGATTTACTCATATTTTTGATTTGACTTAAAATCTTGCCGGTTAGGTTAGGCTTATTTCGATAATTTTTGTAAAAAATGCTACCTATTTGTTTGTTCTTTCTGCTTTTTTTTTTTTTTTTTTGCATATTTTACAAGTTGACGAAGCAAATTCACTTAGGAAACTCAATTTTTTTCCAAAATATTTTTAGTGTGTATTAGTTAACTGTGTTCGAAGTTTAAGAAGTTTAAAAATGCATCACAGGCACAATTAGCTAATAATTTATTATAAATTACAGAAAGATTTTGAGGCAACACTATTTATATTTATTAATTTTTTTTTTTTTTTGGGGGGGGGGGAAGAAGGTTAAAATTTTTTACACATTTGATTATTATTATTACCCATTGGCAATTATGAAATATCATTACAATTTTCTTACACATCAATTCAAACTAAATATAATTGTTTTATGTCAATGTAATTTTCATTTTGATATTTCGATTTAACAAACTGAATGAATAATTTAATGAAATAAAAATTGAAATTTCCACCTCCAAGTACCTAACAAAAAATATATATTTTTGTTATTTATTTTAAAAATATGAAAAACGTTTTAATGCTAAATATACATATACATATTATAAGAATATTTTTCAGTTTTAGTACGTATTTAGTGGTCTGAGATCAAGTTTTTCGAGTTTTGTGTGTCTTTGCACGCATGGGTTTGAAGTGTTATGCGTTTCGAATCTTAGTAATTATATATTTATATTTGTCGAAATACACCGAAACTGACGCATGTAAAGAGCAACAGGTTAGAATAGAATAAATAAATAAAGGTGTCAAATAATGGCAACTAATTACTCATAGAATTTAATAGCTACTGATGAAAAGCATATTTTCTTCTTACCGTGGTAGGTTTTTGCCTAATAATTTGTCAATAGATTGTTTCGAACAATACGAGTTATTTAAAGAAATTAAATTAACTCGAAATTCATTTTTACACTTCAAAAATAATAATAATAATGATTAAACGATTCACGTGTGAAACCGAATTTGGCTTTGAGACCGGTTCGTGAAATCGGCTGATTTCAAGCTGAAGTACAATTGAATTACATACATTTTTACATGTTTCTAGGGTAGGGTTGCTAGATTTCAAAATTGAAAATACGGGTCAAACAAAGAATCAATTTCATCCTCCCATCCAACAGTTGATTCTTTTTTCAATGAAAATGTTTTTAATTAATTTCTATATTTAAGTTTTGTAATTTTTGAATAAAATATTTCAACAGAACATGTTAATAAGAACGTACACTAAATAAAGTATAAACATAACATTTTTAAACTCGATAAAATAATTAAAAAAAAAAAAAAACGATTTTGTATTCTTTAGGCGATAGTCATTGGCCAATAGGAATGAAATAATTATAAAATAAATATCACATTAATTTTATAAAAATACAAGTATATAATATATATATAAATATATATATATATATATTTTAACTTTACAAAATTAATTGATTGTTGAATTTCCTGATCATGCAGGTTTATAATCATATTTATGAGAACTTAGAAGAACGGATATATTATTTTATAATATTCATTGAGATATCCTAAGAGTCAAAGTGTTAATATATGGGTAATTTTTTGAAAAACGGGATATTTTGGTGTCCCGAAGAGATTGGTCGGGATAATGGGAACTCCAGTTAAAATACGGGACGTCTGGCAACCCTTGAATCAAGGGACAAAATTACGTTTTATTTCGAATATTATTGTAGTCGTGTTATGACGTAACATCGTCGGATAGTGGCGTCGCAAAGACGTGTATATCCGGTGTACTACAGCTGAAGCTATTGAGGCACTGCGATCGTAGTTTGGTTGTGTGCAGTTTACTTGTTTGTTCGGAGTCAATAATAATAATAATAATAATAATCTCTGTATTCACGGTGTGTGTGTGTGGTGTACGACGACACGCCTTTCCCGTGTGATCGGCTCGAACACCGCGTCCGGTGCCAAGATCGCAGTCGACGACGATAATAATTATTATCCGTATTGTTTGAAATGTTGAATCCAGACGGTTTTTTTTTTTTTTTCGTTTTATGGGGAGGTTCTCTTTTGTTTTTGTTTTTCACTCATTGGTCAAACTTTTTGGTGTAGTATTTTTTATATTTTTTTCTTTAGTTAAATTCAATTGTTCATTGAGCACAGTTCATTTGAATTGTTATTCAATGCACATATAATAAAATATCATTATGTTTCATTATTCACTCACACTCCATTGAGATGAAACGGACTATAATACAGCGTTTCTCAAAGTGTGGTTCTCTGGTAAATTTTTGGGGGGTCGCGAGAAATTCATTGCGTTATATAAATTCTCAAAAAATTGCGTTTTTAACCAAACTCCACTGTCAAAATGATGAAGTAGCACATTTGCATTTACATTTGTAAAATTATATGTATTCATTATACACCGATTAATTAATAAATTATTGAAGTATTGAAGTAATTTTGATTTTTAAAAATTATCTTTTTATCCTAAAACCATGTAAAACCATGTGGGTCGCGATAGGTTTTTGAAGAAAAATTTGGGTCGTGGTCCTAAAAAGATGGACTAATATATTATTTGCTCGGCAGTAAATATAATAATATGTCAGGGGAAAGGTGTGAACGAAATTCCGGAAACGGGCTAAACGCGCCTCCCCTGAGATGTTTATCCGGATTCAACACTGTGTGTTAGTACCTCCCTCGGAATCGGAGTCATCGGAGAAAACTGCGGTTTTTATGACGCCCAATATGATATTCACGCGAGTTGTATGACGCAAGTGTGCACGGGTGGCGCCGTTATAATATTTTAAATGACCTCGCGCGATGACTGTCGCGGAGATCCGTAAAAGATAATTAATCGTTTCAAACGAATTTCTATAGATTTCGTGACGGATATAATAAATCGCATTGACACGGATCCACTGTATTTTTCAGAACTATATTTTTATTATTAAAGAATTTCTAACATAAAAATATTCCTCGCGTTGGAACGCATAATGACCCGCAAAAATAGTCCTAATCGAATCTATCAAATATTCCTTTTGTTGATACGTAAAATGTGAAATTAGTTTTTAGTAAATTAATATTAAATTTGGAATTTAAAACAAAAAACTTCTTAGTTGGAAAAAAAACAAAACACTTATTAGTGACACTGTTTAGTAAAAACTCGAAATCGAATTCCTTATTCACATAATATAGAGTTACCACATTAATGATGCGTTGTGTTTTGTAATAGAGAAGTAGTGAGTTATTTTTGCTTCGAGTTACCACTATCATCCCTTACTACATTAATAAAATATATGTTGTAGATTGTCATTGACAACTGATATTTTTTCAAAAATCAATAAAGCCGTGTCTAGACGTGCACTAAATAATTTATTATCGATTAAAGTGATATTTTAATGCGCGTAGACGATGTAATAAAATATGTAGACAAGAAAACACTATTAAATATCAACTTCTGATATGGCTATAAATACTTGTAAGTCATTATTACACGAAGAGTCTAAGCTTTTGGGTAACTCGTGTTGAACATTTACTATTCATATACATTCATATTTTAATAATTTACATCAATTATTAGAGAAATTAATTGGGGTGTACCTATTTAATTAGTATGATACCTAATAGTATGGTACCTAATTAGTAAATAATATTATTGTCCAAATGAGTAATATAATATCTATAGGCAGTAAATTATTGAAAATTTGAGAATCAGATGAATGTTGTTTTGATTCGATACATACATTGGTAACAACAACAACAAAATTGATTTACATAGACACAAATGATATTGAGACAAGTATAATAATTTTTGTTGCGTTCATAAATTTCGATCATAAATAATATTTGGAAGTCTAAAAAGTTTTCTCCGATTGTTCCCCGATTCAAGGATAATTTAAATACGAACCAGATTTTTTTTTTGTGAACGATAAACTGAAATCAATTACGAATTATGAATCTACCAATGAAAACGCGTGGAATTTAACGCGATACGTTATTTTTCATTTCAAATTTTTTTCCGTACAAAAAACATCCGTGATTGATGTAAAAATTACCAATAATACCGAACCTCATTTTTGATCTTTGTTGTTGTCGAACAAAAATAAGGCGAAACGAATGAAAGTGTAAAATCGTTAACAATAGTTAAGAGTTCACATTTTTTTTTTCGCTACGACTGCTGTTATGGATTTGTAAAAATAACTCGCACATTTTTTTTTTTTTACTGCTCATAAATATTGCACACTAGCAATACATATAATATTATAATAATAATATGAAAACAGAGAGCACTAACTACAGGTGGGTCGCTTTCTTTATACAAGTGGCTTACTTGATATTATAGGTGCCCGAACTCCGAAGTAATAATAATAATAATAATAGCAGTTTGTCTAAACGTTTAAAACGATAAATATTTATTATTATATGGGTCAACGCTTCTATTGTTTACTCAAACACGACTCGTGCTCATAATATAATATTCCGTTGCGCGCGTAGTGTAGGTAAATCGTAAACGTTTTGTCACCGTTTTTATATTAATATAGTACCACACCAAGGCTGGGGGCATTTTGAAAAAAGCTTACAAGTTAATAAGATGATTGCATTTTGAGTTAACCGAGTTGAGTAGAAAGTTAAATGAAACAAAAAAAAATTTAAGTTCATTATTAGTTTTTTTTAATTCCAATGATTCTAGGTTTTGAAAGTGGCTTTTTGCCGCTATCTTATTATGTTGCAATGTTGGTAACAATGTCATACAAAACATTTCAATGAATCAGAGTGCATTCTATATAAAAAAAAAAAAATTCGTATATCTAATTTTTACATTTTGATGTTTAACTTTTCGGGATTTTATTTGTTGAGTCGACATGAAATCGATAAGTTAATAATACAAATGCAATTAGTTAAAAAAAAAAAGTTAAAATTTACTTTTAACTTTTCAACTTTTCTTTTATGCCCAGCCACTTAAACTATAATATACTTTGCAGAATATAACATAACAATAATATTATGTGAATCGGTCATTAAAAATTGTTTTTTTTTTCTCTTTCGAACAGGAATCGAAAACGGCAAAATCGTGATGGCTCCGGCGGCGAAGGAAACGGCAGTCGCCACCGAATCCTCGCAACAACCGTCGGACGAAACCAGAGACTTGGCTGCTGCCGATACCGATCCGAGCGTTCAGACCGTTCAGACGGAAACGTCAAACACGGCCGCCGCCGCCGCCGCCGCCGCCACCACTTCCACCGGTCAACAAACCGAAAACGCGGCCGGTTCGACCTCCGCCGGATCCGAGGGACCGGAATCCCCCACGGCCAACGGGTCGTCGGAGTCGCAAGAGCAGCCGTCCGCGGAACAGGGATCGCAGCAGCCGGGACAACACGGGCAGGTGCATAGGCCGAAACCGAACTACGAGTCGGTTAAGGTCGGCCCGACGTATCCGTTCTACCTGGAGTTCTTCCAACCGTTCCAGCCGTTCCAGCCCGTCGCCCAGTCCAGCGCCGAACAACAACAACAACAACAACCGGTCAGGCGCATACAACCGTTCGGCACGGTCATCGATCCCTTCGACCCGTTCTCCAGTCCCTTGGAATCGCCTCCGCCGTTCAACCAGTTGGTCGAGGCGTACACCAACGAGTTCAGAAGTACGTGACGCACGCCCTTTTGTTTATCGTCGCTATAATTTTTTGGGTTTTTTTTTTTTGTCTTTTTTCAGTATCACCAACGTTATTTTATTTATTTTGTTTTGTGTGTGTGTTAACCTAACTGAGTGACACGATCCAAAATCGTGTCCCAGTGCTGTCTCGTTCGCATGTACTACTAATTATAATGAATGTTAACACAATAACCCTGTCTCTCTATATTGTATACTAGACGAAGAACAGGGGGAAGGCGTATCGAAAGTTTGAATTTTGGAGGGCGGGGGAATCAATGACGTGTAATCGTATCAGTTGTAATAGTTTTGAAGATCACTAAAAAATGTTGGAACATAAAAATCAACTGTTTATGCATATTTTATCACATTGATTGAATAATAGTAATTATCAGTTTTTGGGTCACTTTATACCAAAAATCATTAATATTGGTAAAAACACTAATTTTGCGATATCAGATAGTGCGACACATTAAATTCACCATAAAGACTATGGAAGTAACACTTAAACTACTTCTATCTTACCGATCTGTTTGAATGCAATCGTAACTACTCGTATTTTAAGTAAAACTACTAACAAGTGATTTTTTTTTTTTTTTTTTTATGGTGGTAGGGTTTTTATAAGTGTGTATGTACATTGTACTGGTGTGTAAATTAATACTACATACACATTAAATATGACCTTGTTTCGTGTATTTGTGTAATCATTTAATTTAATTAGGTGTGTATTATGTTAAAATAATTAAGTTGGTTGCAAAACACACTTCTTTAATAAGTTATGAAGAAAGAAATATTACTTAACCACGGATTTGCATTCGAATAATGTTCGACGAACAAAATTTTTTCTTATTATGGTTTCCACAATACGTATAACATATATTATGTGTTAATATTATTCTTTGTATTCTTTATATAGGTAAAATGGAAATAGAAATAGTTGAAAATCGGTGGGGGGAGGCGGATCTTGGCCTCTACTAGATCCCCGAACGTGTAGAATGGCTAAAAATATTTATGAATTAATATGGAATGTACTTATATTAAATATAATTCAATTGTGTAATAATGTAGGGTGCATTAGATCATACTATATTACAAAAGAGAGAGTGTATTTCAAAAAGTTGGAGCTCCGGGCTGAAACCTATTTCCCTTTAATCACTAAATTCCAACTCAAACTCCATCCCTTAACTTACATACAGTAAACACAAACCATCACCAAATTGAATCCGGTTTAACTATCATCCACAATTAATAAAAAGAATCAAGCTTAGTATAGTTCTTCAGGTTTTTCCAATCCTTCAATAGCATAGCAAAGGCAAACAGGTTGAATGTTGAAATTAATATTTTGTGTCGACTAGTGATGGGTATTATTATTTTCTAATTGAATAACGTACAACGAATATTTAAAATTCAGATTACGGTTAGTAAATACGAATATTAATAAATTAAAATCGTTGTATCATTATTATGTATAATTATCATAATAAGCAAGCGGTAATTAAATTATAATTATCGAATATTATTCACATAAAAAGCAAGTTTGAATAATTAACAATTTATCAATAATTCAAATATCTAATTTTTTTTATGTAAGATTATTCAAATAAATTTTACTTATGATGTCGGTGGTGCATCGTACCCGATGATTGCACCTGTTCTTTGTCTAGCCTTACATTATATAGAGAAGTTTGTGACTTACAATTAATAATAACACTATTAATGAGATTAATCAGTAGTATATAATTATTATTATTATAAACTAATGTAACATTGGTACTAAAATAACACGTTTTGAACACATTCGCCTAACAACACTAACCAAAGTATTTTTTAACACTCCGTTCACAGCGCCCGAAGTGATTATAGTAAAACCGAAAAGAACCATCCAACTTAACACCACGGCAATGCCGCCCATCCCGTTGCTAATGAACATCATGCTTAACGCTTTTCGGCACGAGCCGCCAGGTAAATAACAAAACACTAATAATTGTTTCACGACGACGACGACGACATTATGTTCAACAAGTCTTGCGAGATTTTTTAATATCATACGAGCTTTTATTATTAACACGATAATAACCGGGCGAATAAATCTTGCGCGCTATTATTAATATGTCTAATGTTTTTTTTTTCCATTTTTGTTTCTACGATTTCAATTTTAGAAATGCTAGAGTCGTTCGAGCAGAGTATTCCGAAATTGCAATTGAACGACGGCGACAACGCGCAGAGCGGATCGAACAAACCCGTTAGCAAGACTACGTCCAAAACCGAGGTAGGTTTATATTGCGTGTTTCACATTTGTAATTCGATCTCGGTTTATCGGGAAAAAGGCCCCGCGGTTTAAGTGCACTTAATTCTCCAATAAAATACGGTCGAAACAAAAGAGGAGAGGAAGTTAATCGTAACGATATTTCACGTTTCGTACGTACTACTACTGTATGACCTATGGGAAATGCACAATTATTATTGTCTGGTGTAGTTGTGTTCGATTATGGGTTTTTGAATTCGATTAAAACTTTATATTATATACGTTTTCACGAATCTCTGGAGATTTTTCGACAATAATTATTCACGTTTTAATACCAGTTTTTAGACTCCGAGCGAAACCAAAGAATATATTCGTTTTATTTACCAATGGTATGTGACATGACATTGATTTTTTCACGTATATTGGTGTGTAATTAAAGTAGAAAAAACGTTCCAGCCGCCTTTAGATCAAAATACAAATATCAGAATAAATGAACTATTGATAATTACATTTATTTGAAATCATTGTTATCGATTTATGTTTATAAATGCTATTTTAACGGTCAAATTGTCCATTTTTTGAAAAATCTGATTAGTTATAACTAAAGACCGGATTTGTATTCTCTTAAAACACCTAAAACATGATGCTAATATTCTCTAAAAAATCTTAATATATTCTCATAATATTTTCTTAAAAAATATTTGAAAATATGCAAAAATAATCAATAAATATCAATATATGCTTTAGTATGCCATTATTTTATGTTTTTTTTTTTTTTTTTCTACAACATTCTTTTAATAGTGAGTTATATCTTTAAGTATTATAGAGGAATACTATTGCACTTCAGTAAGAGTAGGAACATAATGTAATATAAAATAAATATAATAGCATAATACTAAAACATAAAAAAAATATTCCGTTGGTATATTTCAACTAAACGTTGTATTAAGCACTAAAGTCACAAAAACAAATAACAAATAATAATTTATATTAAAACATAACAAAACAAATTATTAAACAATAGATAATCCTTAAATATTAATTATTTAAGTGTGGTTTACACTTGCATGATGGAATTAATTAATGCGACTAGGAATATAAAATAATAATACATATTTAAAATAAAAAAACAATATTCCTTTGGCTTCTTTTAATTATAGTTAGGTATACTTTTGCAAAATTGTACTATAATATATATATATATATACGAAAAAATTGTAAATGTCCAAAAAAAATTTTCCGGGTATCGTAATATAAATTTTTTTTCACAATTTACAAAATATTCCAAAATATGCTAAATGAGTTAAATATTCTCCAACCCATGAAATATTCTCAAAAAAAAAATCTTTTTTCTTTGAACTCGGAAGTAAACGAATCGTTCACATTTTTTACTCTCATAAGACTGCATAGACCCAGTGAAAATATGTAAAAACATATAAATCCGGTCTTTAGTTATAACTAAAAATAATGTCGCTCAAAACTTCAAAAAAATCATCACGCATTTATCCGAGGGATTTGCATTTCCCAAAAATCTAGTAATGAAATTATATCTATGGGTACTATATTATAATACTATAGAATACTTAAGTGCATTTTTTGTGTATGTAAAACCATAATGATCCGAGTAAAAATTTTTTAATCGTTTGGTGTCCTATATCTCGTGTGTCCTATACAGATCATTGACGGGCATGTGGTCCAAATAAACGAGACCACGTACAGCAACGGCGACGAAAACCACAAGAGTTTCTATCATTTCAAAGAAATCCAGGTGCTCCCGGAACAGAATACGAAAAAGATCGCCAACGAAAAAGTGACCACTATGATCAAGGACGATAAGGACTCGGAGAAAGTGGAGTTGAACGAGATAAAACGCGATCCGATCGATACGTTCGGCGGCGACACACCGGCCGCCGTTAACCAACCGAATATCGAGAAAAAGGTAGAACAAGAATAAGATAGCTGCAGCTTGTATTATACACACAAACCTATAAACAAAATACATTTTAAACGATCAGTTTTGTACAGTTTAATAACATAACGCTTGATTGAACCAACGTTTACCCCGAAACTCTTTATTAACAACGCTAATAATGTAAATTAAATTTTTTCCAATTAATTTAATAGAATAATGTAATTTAACAACTGAGTTTTTCTCACCTCGCTAATAAATTACATTCATAATTATTGACAAAATATTATTTTGAACACACAACAGGTACAACCTACATAATATTATTGTTAATAGTAACGAATCAAAATGTAACGATACACAAAATCAAAATATTGTATTATTAATATACGCCTATATTCTAAACTGATTATTATAAGAGATGAGTTTAATATATTATTCGATAGTATTGAAAATAATCTTTGCACACCTTCGACTATAATAATTGAGCATATTATTATTATTATTATTATTATTTATATTTATTGTTTTGTATGGAAAATAATCTCAATCGTTAGTATCATATTATTTTTACACAGTTGTTTAAAATTTAAATTATTATTTTTACAACCATAAATATTAGTTTTTATATTTTTTAATGTTTCCAATTTATTATTTGATTTATAATATACAATATAATATATATGTTTATTATGACATGTATGAATAAAAAATCTTTTAGGATTTACTTCGATTGACTGGTGTTTTTATTATTTCACCATCATATCGAAATAATATAACAGCAGTGAACATAGATTATTGTATTTTTTAGTCGCGGTTTCAAGTGTGTATTATTTCGGTATTTAAGTAAAACACAACTATTAGGGAAACCGGTGTTTGTGTTGTACCTATTACCTTCCATTATTATTATTATTATTATTATTAATATAATTGCTATTGCGTTTTAAATTTATTTTCTGCAGTGTAAACAATATAATATAATAATATAACCGCAGCAGATGTAATGCTTTGTGCTACTACTTAAACAAATTAGCGTTTAATAAACTACTACTGCAAAAACGAATCGGATTCCAACGATTTGGTTCCGAATTATATTTTAAAGGGATTGGATACTAACCGTTTTTAAGGAATTCAATACACTCACGCGTGTATTTATCGTAGACAGTATAGCAAATGTACAATAATAGTCACATAATATATACATATGCAAATTTTATTATTGTTGTGAATTTGTTGAAAGTTTGAAAAATGATATGATTAGAGTACGGCGTAGGACCTAAAAAAATACAATTCTTATTTATGAAAACGTTTAAAAGTCAATGTTTTAAAAATAAATATTTCGTGTGTTAACCCAAATAAGGTATTTTGTTTAGAATTTATATTCAGATTGATTATGATTAATATGACACTGATTTTAGTGTAATGAAAATGTTAAATATTTACTTTTAAAATTCCTACGTGATTATTATCAATAAAATATCTATTATAAGAAAAAAAATAAAAAAAAAATAGTTTCTTCTGGGTAATTTTCTTTATCGTTTAAGTAACTACTCAGAATTCCATGCAAATGAAAATTTCAAATAATTCCTCATATTTTTATTTTTGTATTTTGTCTTATCACATTTATTGTAACGCAGGTAAATTTATACGCTGAAATTTCGCTGAGCAGTGAGAGAAAAATAATAGTGTCTAACAAATAAATTTACAAGTTCCTTATCTATACGATGTAATGGCGTTGACACGTCAAATACTGTGTTTCCCAAACTTTTCGAGTAACGCCCTTTTTGGTATTTTAAAATCTTCCACCACATCCTTCAAATAATTTTTTTTAAATAACTATTTTTTTGGTCTTTATGACAATACAACGAGGCCAAACAAAATTAATCAGCATTAATATGATAACTCCATAATAAATTAGTATTTAATCATATAAAACGTATGTTTATTATTAAATATGAGTAACAATTTATGTGTACTTATGCAATGACAAATTAATTTAATTGCCCACTAATTTAATAATTCGTACAACATTATGATGATGTGACTGCTGAAGAAAAATCCACTTTTTTGCATAGTCGTTGTCAATTTTTATAATGCCCTCCTTCGTCCAATCGAGCTTGTAATTTCAATTGGCCCTCTTGGGTTGTTCTAGCGCCTCCCTCCCAAGGGGGTGATAATGCCTACTTTGGAAAACATTGTTAAAATATGTTATAACTAATAATACACATTCATACTTACATGTGGATGTTATTTTATGTATATGAAATCAGAAATATTATGTATTTTCATTCACTAAAGACATGTTATCGCATTCAGAATCAGAGTCCTCTGTTTCATTTCATTTTTGCATACGAATTCATTACGACTAAGGAAATTTATCCTCCGACTGTAAATTTGTTGGGTGGTATGTATTTTTATCGCTATTTTTTCTCTACTACAACTCGTATAGTTCCCCAGAAATATACCACGCGCGTACATCATTTTGGACATCATGACGAGTGTTTTGGTGATGTGACAAAAAATTTGAAAAAAAAAGCTGTTTCGAAACGTTCATATTATTAGATTTTTTCTCACGGATTTATTTTGTTTCGTATATAACCGGTGTTGTTTGACGTGTTCATAATTTAATTGAAAAAAATAATAATTCAAATGCGTCAGTAAAAAAACGCGGTGGTTTTTCGAGTAAAACATCACGCGAAATATGGTTGTAATAAAATCCAATTTTGGAATGATTTTGTTGAATCATCAGTTTGATGACCGGCATTCAGTAATACGTGTGTGGTTATAATATTATGTAACTGGTAAAATCAATAAAAACGGTCCGTGTCTAATCCCCTTAACGCTTTTGATCGACATAATCTTGTAAACATAATAAATAATATAGTGCTTAATAAAAAAAAAAAAAAAAAAATGTGTCTGTAAAATACACGACGACGACGTTCGTTTCGTACGATCCGCGTGCATTACCGTGTCCGTACAATGAACATAATAATAATATCGAAGTGTACAATATAACATTTTGTAATGGAGTCGTTTTTGGTGATGGCATTGTCGTCGTTTTGCTCGAAGACCGACAAATTCGACAACACATTCGGACAGTGACGAGCGTTCGAGAAAAACGGTATGTTACGTCGTCGTATTTTTATTGCGTAATGTTTATGTAATGTGTGAAAATATGCTCGTCTCGGAGTAGTTATAAATTAATGATAATGTTATCATTGTGTAAATATTGTGAATAGTGAAAACGCTTTCGCGAGAAAACGGCCCGACGAATAAGAGAGCCGTCTTTGCTAATTATTCGGAAACCGACTGGTACGTATCCGATATTTGTTGTATTTTATTTTCGTTTGCACGCGCCTTATAAAATATATTCGCTTTTCGAAGGTAAAAAGTTTGCCACTTTAGTTTGTTTCGTCGACCAGGGCTGTTCGATTGTATTATTCGATTGATTATTACAATACGAGTATATCATTAAAATATTATACAAATTACGCCATAGCCAGTGTGACTGATTTACAAAACTTAAAAAATACTTTATAAAAATTCTTAGTCATATGTTCCTCCATTCATTGAGCCATCACTACCACCACCGTGTGATAAGAGCCCAATCTGGGAATTTTTTTGTGCTTGGGGATAATTTTTTAAGAGGCCTCTTTAATATCGTTTTTTTTTTTTCAAAAATTTGATATGAACTGTTAAATAATATATTAATTTTAGTAATTCAAACAGTTTAAATTTAAAAAGTATACGGATTAACAGATGATAGATTTAGAAAAATCAGTGTCTTGAGTCAAAAGCCCAGGTTCTAAAGTAGATATAAAAATATTTCGAATTTGTATTTATACATTTGCAGATAATATTATGTATGATCACAGTTCATAAATAATATTTTGTGAATTACGTACATTTTACAATCAAATTTTTTGTACATTGGGCTATTTTCAAGTGACAGTTTGAAAAACTCGACTATTTCTTTTTTGCTAAATTCAGTTCACTGAAAAACTAGTTATCTAAAAAAATGTCCGTTTAAAAATAACACATTGGGTTTTATTAATTTATTTTATCGGCCCAGTTCCAACTAACGGGATAATGTGACGTTGTTTAAGCGTTGGCGGGAATAGGATAAAACTCTTGGTTGGAGGGTTAATATTTGATTTAGTCCCTCTAATAATTGTCTTAACCAGTGGCGCACATCAGGGGGGATTCAGGGGTGTCGATTAACAACCACATTAAAATCGGTCGGTGGTTCCAACACATCTATTGTTTACTATTTATAGTAGGCGTTGAAAAAAAAAAAAAAAAAATTATACAATTTAAACAAAATTTTCATCGTGTTCATGCTCGGAGTTGATAGATGAGGTTTCCCCTAAGAATTTATACTTTCTATACTCGTGTGAAAATTTTACTGTGCGCTTAACCCTATGGAAGTCAAGTAAAAAATCTGGGGGATTTTGAACGGATTTGGGGAGGAGGGAGGAGGCTAAGCCCCATTTCTCATTTCCGCCAACGAGTGATGGGTGACTTGTAAGGCGCGACGAGTAAGGCCCGTCGAACAGCCCTTCAAACGGCTAGCTTTTTAGTCATCCGACGCAGGATTGTCATTAAAATAGAATCGAATACCAAAACTCAAAAGCGTTGTAAAACAATAAACGGCGAACATAATAATAATTATTGTATTATTATTATCTGCTCTCGTAAACCCCAAGCGTTTTTTTTTTTTTTTTTTTTTTGTTTTTCTTTACAGTCGGTCGCCACCAACGCCGCCGCCGCCGCCGCCGCCGTCGCGTCCGGCCGTCCGCTGGACGAGTACTACCAGACGGCCGCGGCCAGTTACTACGGGTCGCCGTACGCGCCGTCCTACTACAAACCGTTACGCGGCCAACCGTCACCGCCGCCGCCTCCACCCGTGTATTGGAACGGACAGCAATACGTCCAACCGGTCGGCTACAACAACAACAACAACAACGGCCAGCCGCACTTCCGACCGGCCGGCTACAACGGCCAGCAGCCGCGCGTCGGACACAACGGCCACTATAACGGCCAGCACCGCCATCAACAACAGCCCGCCGGCCAACATCAGATGGCCGGGGCGCCAGGAGTGCCGTACGGCGGTCCGGTGACGGTCAGCCTGGCCGGCGACACGCTGGTCAACGATCTGATGGCCGCGCGGCTGAAGGCGTCCGGCGCGCAGTTCCAGTTGCCCGCCGACGTGGTGCTGGTGGACGTCAACGAACTGCCGCGACAAGGGCCGCGCGGAACCCGACGGCGGTCCGACGGCGTTTCGTTGTGAGCCCTATCCCGTCCCCCCCCCAAACTAATCATCCCCGTCGTACCCCCACCCCCCCCCCCGCCTACCCGTATTGTATTACGAACGTGACGTCGCGAAATCACTTTACGACATTTTTATACTATTATTGTTATATTATTATAATATTACACTGTGAATAAATAAAATGGAAAATTAGAGCATAATTTTATATTTAAATGGCCTGGGGAAACGCGGAATTGGTTCCCGAATAAAATCGAATCAAATACAGATTCCAAAATGAACTGTCGGGAAATATTGAACGTTGGACTGGTACAAATTTTGGCTTTTCATTACCAAAATGTCCCCAAGTCGCACAACCAATCGATGGGTGTATATAGATGGAGCAGAGCGAAGCGACCAGTGCCAAAACACGCACAGAATCTGCTGATGGTCATAAATAGGGAAATATTATTTTTTATTATTTAAAATATTTCTTAAACGAGAAGGAAATTGTTGCTGGTTGAATATATTATCATAATAATTTGAAAATTTAATTCAACATGAGGTTGTATTACCATGTTAAATCTTGCAGGAACCAATTCCTGTGTTACCTGTAGACAACTCGGGAACCAATTCGACAAAAGGGAACCAACTCGTAGTCGTCCCTGGCCTGGGCCGTCTTCGGGTTGCACGTAAAATTAAAAATAAGCATATTAATCGTGTCGTCAGACAAACGATAATAATATAATATGTACAAACATAATATTTGGAAAAATTAATTTAAAATTGTTTTCGTCAGCGTGTGCGGCAAAAACTCGGCGTAGGCTTAAATATTATTGTTGTAACAGTGGTGGACCCAGAATTACTAACTTCGGAGGGGGACAAATACCCGGACTGAAATTTATTATACTTACATTCCTAAACGCGGAGATAAATTCTACCACACCTACGTCTGCACACAAACAGTATTCGCCGTTTTAACTTATTCATATTATTTGTATTTTCATACATTTCATAAATTCCGAAATAAATACCAATCGCGCACAGTTATGTGGAAATTCTAAATAATATTACACAACAATTGTTTATACAAATGATTATCTCATATTGTTAATCTTAATTTATTATCTTATGATATTAATTATCATAAGAAACTAGTAAAAAATGGGCTACAGTATGGTACACTACTCGGCATTAACTAGATAACCGTGCTATAGAAATATGTATGTAAATTTATTCCGTTATTTTATTTTAATAATATTAAAACAAAAATCTTTTTTTATTATGCATTAATTAGATATTTCAATATTGTTGTTCGGTTTTAAAAAATCAAGTAAAAAATACAATCGAGTAAAATCAGTCTTATGAAATCAGGAAGAACCGAGAAAAATCTGCTGTGATCTTGGGCTAGGGGAATGTCCCATATTTACCTTCCCCTTTGCGCCACCACCAATGCGACAGTCGTTAAACGTAATACCTACAACTGCATTCGCGAATTTTTAATTTTATTTATTCACAGTATACCTAGTTTTTCTAATATTAAAATAATACAACCCGTGTAATAATCCACTTTAGTTTTATACAAAATTGTAATTTATTATTGTACACATGTACGTATATCGCCAACGCCAACGTCGGTCCCGTTTTTTTTTTTTTTTTTTTTTTTTGTATTGCGAGCAATACACGGCAGCTGAGCTTTAACGGGATTAAACGTATCCGAGAGTTTAAAGGTTCCCACAAAACGGGGGGATGAACTCGTCGAGTCAAAGTCACGCGTACCCTCAAAATGTTATTCTTAATATATGTTTTAAACGAATGTGTATTCCATCGAATACAAAATATTATATTATTGTCGTCGTGTAACGCGGGACGATAATATTATTTTTTATTTTCGACGATTTTAATATCGTTTTATTGTACGAGTACAGTGCACGCGTGTCACATACCTATTGTTATCATCTGTTTCGTAGAAACGGGCGCTAACTGGAAAATGCCAAAAAAAAAAAAAAAATAAAAATAAAAATAAAACCGCACGACTCTCGGAACCGTTTGATTTTCGTCGTTGTCATAACTAAGTCATAGTGTCGCGATATTTACAACTATACTGTCTGTATTTATATTTTTGTACACAGTGAGAGACTAAAAACAACAAAAACAAAAATATGTCGCTCACTCATGACGATTGTGTTATTGTTACTATTTTTAAATTTATTTATAGTATTTTATATATTTTGAGTGTAGTATTAATTACTGTCATAATGTTAATTGTTGTTTGTACACGAGGTTTTTGTAAATATATCATATTTATCCGTTCGCGTATCTTTGCGTGTAAAACGGATAGGATACTCTCTCTGGTGTTAATATTATAATCTTTCGTATTCATTAAATTATTATTTATTATTATTTTTTTTTTTTTTTTGTACTGATACGTATACGGTTTAAGGTTAATTTCAATTTGTCGTTCAGAAACAGTAATCGTCGCATTGTCACGAGACAATGGTTTAATGTTATTATTTCTGAGCGAGCCGTAAAACTATATTTGTATACACGATCCGTGACCAAAGATTTCTGAAGGGATATTGTTTAACACGTTAAGATTCTGTGGCTCTCGTGTTATGTTATTGTATTGGAATTTGTAATCTTATCAATTAGTTTCTACAATAAAACGTAAAAATAGAAATCTATAACGTCGTCGTTTTTCTTCTTGCTATTTCTACCCGTGAACCGAATATGTATATAAACTAACCCTTAAGTTAGATTTCAACTCTGCATACCGCTTGTAAATTATATCAACCGGGTTCAAAATTCAATAAATTTTTATATTTTATGCAATTTAAATGATACCCCATTACTAATTGTTGAATAGCATTTTATCATTTCATATTTTGTGTATAAAATTATATGTTTTAATAAAATAAAAGCAGCCGTCATACTTGGAAACGCTAACCTTAAACATTTTAGAGAATATGCAATTGTACGTCGTGTAAAGTATAATATTATTTTTACGTCATTAGAACTTATCATGATTTTAAGTAAAATGTTCTCTTCGACAATGTGGAAATTGTGGTTTTTACTTATTAATAGTAATGCAATAAGACTTACATTTAGTTATCATATTCATTTTGTCTGCTGACTATAAGTTAATTAGTGAATAAAAAGTTAACCTTGTGTAGGTAATTTTATTGCAAACATGTTCTATAATATGGTTAATACGAGGATAGCAATGGCAACAAATGAAATAATACTATTTTATTTCACTGTAAAAGAGCAATTGACAAGAGTGTACATTTTTTTAAAAATATTTTTCGAGTTTAAACCCACCCATGCATTTTTTAAAACACAAATAATGCAACCTTTTCAAAACAATGTTAATAGGTAAAGGAAAATTGAATTTTAAAAATATCATACAGAAACGATGTATGCTGTCTACAGTAGAAATACATTGCAATAATAAATAATAACAAAAATAGATTCAAGAAATTAAAAAACATATAATAATTCAAATCTAATGTAAAATGGAAAATCGTTTTTTTAATTTGGCAAAAAAAGGAGAGTTATTTTTTGATGGAAGTAGGAGAATTCAAACATATTTTATTGACTTAGGAAATCGTGAATCTTTATTTGTTATTTTGTAGGAAGTAGATAGTATGGTTTTGATTAATTAAAGGGTAAATTCGTTTATTTTTATTTCATATATATATATATATATATATATATATATATATTATTGAAAATATATCAAAATAACGCAATAAAAAATCGTTATGCCCAAGTGGTTAAAATACCATCGACCGAGAAAATTGACATGGATATATATTATATAATATGTATAATGGCCAATAGATACTATATGTATGCGTTCAAAATGTAAACACAATTAAATTTATATCACGTGAAATTACATTTACACGTTCATTTAATGAAAATTTCCATTAATATATGTTAAAACATCATCAATGTTAAAAGTTTTAATTGTGTTATTTATATTGCTATATAATATAAACAGCAATTAAATTAACCTTTAAATATAGTTGTAAAATAATATTGTAGGACTGAAACCAATGAAATGATATCATTTTGTATGTAAACTATTGAACATCGAATTTAAAACGAGTGATTATTAAATCGACCACAATTTTTTTCAGGTAAAAATGAATTAATTACCTTAATTAGGATGTCTTGGTCTTCTTATGTTTAATTAGGAAAAAATTATATTTAAATAAACATATTATATTTGTTATAATATTTTTGAGATTCATTTAGCACTACTCAGATGACACCTCGAGCAGATGATTCATATCATCCTCCAAAATGTATTTTGTTTTATTTTAATGAAATCTTTTTCTATTCCCTAAGTTTTTTTTTCAAATACCTAAACAGTAAGTTTAGCAGCATTAAATTGTATTGATAATTAGTACTAAAAGTTTTTGTATAACTGATTTTTATATTCTGAGTTGTGCGAAGAAGCTAATATTTTTGCAGTGATGTATATATTTTTTTATTTATACATGTTTTCGTATAGAAAAACTTGTCTAAAAGTTTCGACCAGAATAGTTATTTTCTATCAGTACTAATTTTTCGAAATGTTCAATAGTTTTTCCAAAATTTTACAAAAACGCCTTTTAAACTTTCTTTTTCAATCAGAACTTTGTGAAAATTTAAATATAGGCAATCTTACATAAAATATTATAGTTAAATATTTAACATTATGTATTTTATTTATTTTTTTTTCGTATCCTTTTATTCTCATCAAAATTGTTTTTCCTTTTCTCAGTTAATGATGGAATATAAATCTAACCGAGTAAAAAAAAATACATTATTTGTAATAATAATAAACTTTATTATTTTCAACTAAAATTGTCTCGAGTAAACTGAAGCTGCGCTTAGAATCGTTTTATCGAAGAAATGATTTATCGTTTCATTAAAATTTTATACACTACCAAGTCCCACCCGGGGAGCTAAGAATGCTCATGATGCGAAGTATGTTCGATGTAATAAACAAACTGTAGCCCGCAAATAATTCATTAGATAACTAATATTTCTTTATTTTTATGTTTTTGAATAGTGATTTCTAATTATATTATTATTTTTTCATTTTTTTTTTTTTTTAGTATTTGAATTTTGTAATTAAAATAGTACATTCACTCTACTTATTTTAATATAGGTTTCGATTTGCATTTCTTTTAATTTTTTTTGAGTAAGAATAAAAATATTTAACGTATGCTCGGGTGAGATGAATTATAATTAAAATTAAAATTTAATATGTCTTTGGCCGAGTTCACAATCTATCTCGTTTATTATTTGATATTTTCTGTTCGAGTATAACAACAAAATAAGTGATCGCAGACCGAGTATAATATCTTTCCTTTAAAAATATTATATACTTCATACAATGGTTAATTATGATTAATTGAACATAATATTATGAATGTTACTATTTTCAAATATTTATTAACATTTGTGTTAAATTTTTAAAATATTAATAAAATTATTTAAATTTCATTATTAAAGTCCAGTGGTCTTTATTCGTAATGGAAATCTAAAACAAAACGTTTCATTTCCAAACAACACTTTTCAAATATATTATAGTGAATATGTTGTTGATGTTTCATCGCAGTCTGAACATATTATATTGATAGAAATAAAAGGTATTCTGCAAAAACGTTTTGAATAGGAAATATTGATTACTTTGTAGAAAGTACAGAGTCAAAGAATTTTAACTGAAAAGAAAAAAAAAAAAAAGTTGAACTTTCAAAAATACATAATATTTGATATGAACGCACCGATACGTAATGGAGGTCTTGTGTACTACGAATCGTGTATAATCAGTGAACCGCTGCATTATAACCGTGGTTCTGTTACCACACAAAACGTGTACCACCTATACATAACGTTTATAGTATTTTAAGTGTTTTTGCTGTTGTATTGCATTCATGTACAGATCCGTCACGTAACGTCAAGACTACCGTATTGTATGCGCAATTCGAAGAAATTTCACTCATTTCTCCCTCGTTAAAATAATAATCGACCCTTATTTGGTCGCGCAGGGTCTTATAGATCCCGTTGAGTAATTTTTTATGTCCGTAAAATGTATTTTTCACAGTTGTGAACCATCCGATTCTCCGCACACTTCCCTAAATATAGATATACTATTATTATTATTGGTGATGCTGGTTATTTTGTCAAGTTACTCTTTGAAGTCTTTTTAATATTGGGTGTATCGAACCCCATTGTGACCAAACGTGGGTACGTTTTATTATTTTGTTATTATTCTGTTATCACTACCTAGAAACTTAAGCACACTTTCGGCGCAATCGGCTTGATTCGAGTTTTTGTTTCATAACTTTTTTCGAAAACGAAAAAAATAAATAAAATGTTATTATTTTAAAGACATTATTTTGTTTTATCATAGTTATAGTTTATTATAGTTTTTTTATTGTATTTTTCATTTGATTTTGTTAAATTCCAAATGGTATATTTTAATATATTATTTGTATCATGATATGTGTGTATTCAAGACAATTGTAAAATTTAATAAAAAAAAAAAAAATTGGGAATTTTCCATTATTTGACCATAAACCGTACTGGAGCCGATTAGACCCCACGCGACCAAATTAAGAATTTTTTAGGGTGCGACCAAACAAGAGTTATAATGATCACACGAGATTATTGCAAGGGGCGGTAATGTCCTGCAGTAGCGGCGGTGGTATTTGCTTTGATAATTTTTACATTACGTGACTTCTGTATCGGACAGGAGCAAATAAGGAGAAGAAAAACCTTTCAAAATGTGTTTCCATTCGTGGAATTCAGATCAATTTTTTTATATATTATAATCGATCAGTTTTATTGACAGTAATGCTTAACCTCGTTTGGACTGGAGATAATAAAAAAACATTAAGAGGTAATTTTGAAATCAATATTTACTTCATGATTTTCAGAAATCACAATTTCACGAATAACTTCAATGAGAGAAAAACATAATTTGCATTTTTTGTATAAAAGTTATTGCTACAATATTCTTGGTAATAGCTAGTGTACGGTTTGGTATTTTTTTTTTTTTTTTGCATGGATGCAATCTTATACGTTTTTGCAGTATTTTTGAAATGAATTATTATTTGTCTGTCGTGGTTTTTAAAATATTCACAATTATTTGCGTTGGCTGACATTCTATTTTTTTTTTTTTTAGACAGTTGCACTTAATAAACGTTCTATAAATGTTTGTGAAATTATGTACGCTTGTTTTCCCATATTAAATTCCTTAAAAATTATACAAATATTTGTAATTTTTCACGTTAATATTATGACGTGATAAGTGAATTAAATCTTGTCAAGAAACAAAAACTAAAAGAAAAATTATAAACGTTAATAACAAATTCTCGCGAAACAAAATAGACATTAGTTTTTTTAATATTTATGAAAATTTTTATGAAATATTAATAAAAGTTTTCAAATTTTATCACAGAGTTTAATTTTATTATTATTTTTCTTTTCTATATTAGCTTAAATATTATATTATATTACATTTATTTTTGTTGTCATTTATATTATTGTATCGTTATAAGAGTGGCATTTCAGTTTTAAAATAGGGCCGCAGAATTTCTATCAGGTTAATATTTTCCACCATCGGAATGCCCCTTCCGAGAATTTAGACTTTTACTAGGGAGGATGCTAGATTACGATTTAAGAAAATTCTAATTTGCAAAAAGCAATAATAAAAGTAGAAAATCCTAATCTCGCAATTACGAAATTTTACCGATTTTTAATTATAGCAGCAATAATTAGTAGGCAGGACATTTCTTTTAGATCCTGAGTGGAGTGAAGAAGCTAATGGTTTTACAGTGATGTTTATCATTATTTGTTTTTGTTTTTCTGGAAACATTTTTTCATATAGAAATACTTGTCCAACAATTTTAAACAGTAACTTTTTATATTAGAAAAGTTACTCTAAAGAGGTCATAAATGAGAGGTATAAAATGCAATGCACCCACCAAGAGTATTCAAGTGTACACATACTAACACAGGGTGATTTTTTTTTTTAAACTTTCTGTTGTTTTTAATTCAAATTTATCAATTAATATCAGTACCTATACGTTATAGTATAGTATTATTTATACAATAAAACATGTTTTGAAAAAGCCACGGGGAGGATCTGTCCTCGCCCCTGTAGTACTAACCGCGATACGCAATTCTACATGACTTAAAACTAAGAAATTTCGCCATACGATCGCCGTATCTTTTAGTAAGTAATCTGTGTACGTGATGGGCCGCCAAGGATAGTTTATACTACGCCGAAATATAATAAGTGAACAAAGTTTGAGCGACTCGTTATTATTAATTATTATTATTATTATGAAACGAGATTGTCTGAACGCATAAACGTTTCGGCGCCAGAGACGAGTCCACACAGCAGCGTTTGCAGCCATCCACGTCGTCGTCTTGCACACACATTCGATTGTGAACAACAACAATAATGATAACAATAATATTACGTTTGTATAGTAATTAATGCGACTGTGATGGCGGCGACTTTGTCTATTAACATTTATAATTTATTATTATCAGCGTTGAGATTTTATAGCATTTTTCATATTCCTTATGAGATGCTTAGAAAATAACAGAGTAAGCTGAAAATGTGTTTTATGATACAGAGAGGTCAAATTGAAAATTTTATTTTGCATATATTTTTGCTATATTTTAGTTTTTATTGCTTTTTTAAAATTTTTTTGCATTTTTACATGTTAAAAGTTAAAAGTGAGTTGAATTACATACATCTAGACAATTCACGGGACGCAATTCACATATACCCTGCAAAAAATATCCGGGACGCAATTCACATCAAAAAGGTACAATGGGACGCAACTTACAGTCGGCCGACGATATATTCGATAGAATACACAGAATTTTTTCAA
>JAIPRM010001477.1:0-37733 GCA_025469315.1 Stegophylla sp. TES_Ste_2020
CTATCTATGTTTAAATTTTCATAAAATTCGGATCAAAAAATGATGGTTTCCGAGTCGTTTTTGTCAAATTTTGAGTAGTTTTTTCCAAAAAAAAAAAAAATTTGAAGAATTGAGAAGTTCAAAAAACTATCCCTCTAAACTCTAAAGTACCATCTAGAGGCAAATACGGTTTCAAAAAGTTACCGATCGAAACTTTTGGACAAGTATTTCCATACGAAAAATTGTATACAGAAAAAAAAAAAAAGAAAAAAAGAATATACATCATTGTAAAAACACTAACTTCTTCACTTCGTTCAGAATCTAAAAACGTATTGGAGCATTGGCGCGTGTTACGAAGCGGCGGAAAATCAATTAAACGGTTATTGATTTTCTTGAAACGTTTCTATCAGTTAATGTAAATTGCTCGCAGAGGAAAATACGTGGAAAAATATAAGTCGACGATAAGATAATGAATATTATTACCCCCAGTGATTATGTAGTCGACATTAATTATTATAATGACTCTCGGGCAGTCCTACGATAATATTGAACACACCGCCGATCGAGGTTCATAATATCTCCGGAAATAAAAACGGTACACGTTTGTAACGCGAAATAAATTATTTTGAAAATGTGTTCAAACAATAATGTATATTTTTGATTTTTAAAATTTTTATTTATTAATTTTTTGTATACAGGTACACGATTGCATAGTACTTGGTCAAAAGTTTCTAACTGCTGCATCATATTGCAACCGAATTTACCTCAATACTGGTACTTTAAAAAGAAACTATTTTTCCAAATTCTCAATTGATTTCTCAAAATTTCGGAAAAAATACTGAACATTGGACAAATAAGACTCGGAGACTATTTTTTTTTGTAATCCGAGCTTTATGATAATTTAAACACAGATAGACAATAACACGAAAATTATTTTGGCGCAAAAAAATTTTGAAAATGAGAAAAAAAAATGTAAAAAGTATTTTTGAACACTTTTTTTTTGGACAATTTTTTTTTTTTTTTTTAGTAAAATTTCCTTTTTTCCTTTTCTTTATGTATTGGATAAAAAAAGTAAACTAAAGTAGTAAAGTAAAGCAAACATAAGTATAGGGAAAAAAGCCGGACATACTCCTCGGGTGAAATACTCTTAGTGGACGTGTAGAAAATGTCTACTATTAATGTTCTATATATTATTATTAACATACTTCGCTCAGGATCGTATTATTGAAGGTATGATTTATTGTTTCCTTAAAACTCAACACTGTCACCAAGTGTGTCTGACCCGAGAAGCGAAGAATGCCCATGGTACTAAGTATGTACGACTTCTTTAATTATTGAAACATGTAAACACATATTAAAAGTGACCCAAAGATATTGATCTAGATAACTTTACGCGTTTACGACAATCGTGGTAAATTGAAAAATAAGCGATTAACGTTTTGATGACGTTCCACCGAAATTTGCACCCATTTAAGGTAAATACAAAATATTACAACTTTCACCGCTATATTATCTTCCACGGCAATTTTTTTCTATCTCATCCCCATGAAACGTGTTCCATATTTCACCATGAAAACAAAATATTTACCTCTGCTCTCTCATTCCCACCTACTCGGTCTTACACCCGAACCACTTTCCTTTCCTGTAACAAACTAATAGTTCAGTTCTAAAACGTTGTACTACAAATAGGGTTATAATTTCGAATCTCCGATAAAACGTTTCTCTTTTCAAAAACTGTGTTTCATAACTGTAGTTATGCACTGTAGTATATTATAAATAGGACTCAGAGCATAATATAAGAGTTAGCATGTTTTTTAAATAACCACCCAAAAAACACATCCAAGTAATGTAGAAATATGTTTCATAACACCGTGAGTTGTATGCAAAAATCTTTTTTAATTGTTATATTTAACTCTTTTTCGATATAAGAGCATATTCTTCAATATTTAAAAATGCATTTTTTTTTTTTTTTTTTTGATTATTTTCTAAGGGTTCTCTGGAGGCAAGGCCGTAGCTAGGGAGAGGTTTTAGGATTCAAACCCCCCCCCTTGAAATTTATTTTTAAATCAAAATAAATAAAATTATATAACAATAATAATAATTAATAATATTATTTTAAGTCAAATTGCATAAACCTCACGATAATTTAATTATTATTATGGCAAACAGATTTTGTTGAATTTTATTTTTTGGTCCTCATTTATTTATTCAAAATACGTCTTTACTATCTAAACCCCTTCCAAAATATCATGTTGGGTACGGCCTCATCTGGAGGTGAAAGTTTGGGAACCACTGGTTTAATACACACTAAACGTACAATGTATACAACTTTGTCGAATGCAATATCGCGACCGTTGCAGCAGGAGTTATCGGAAGTGATTTCGGAATATTTCCTAGTTTTTATTTGTTTCCCCCGTTCAATAAAAATACACCCTAAATACGTCGGCGGCGTCGAATAAAACAAAGTGTAAATATAAAAAGGATCACGAGCCGACAAGCGTGCAGTTTAAAGACAAAAGAATTCTTAACGGGTTTTTCATTACAAATAATTCCGGATAAATTCAACTTTCCACGCGTCTCAGCCGCGCGGGGTAATCTTGCAAGTAAAACGAAATGAAAAATTTCATCGTCAACGTATATGTTATACTTTGTACAGTTGATTCGAAGGGTTCATTGCGTGCAAGACGAACCCTTTTTTCCCCATTCTCTCTCTCGTTTTTATTTATTTTAGAAATTCTAAGTGGAGCAAAGGAGTTATACTCCGCGCCACGAGAGAAGGAACCCGTTTCGCGCACGCAGACTGACGAGCTCTGGCGATACTAGGCTCTGTTTCCCCCACTTTGTTCAGTAGTAGTGACACAAACGTATTGACACACTGTATCAAGTGAACGAGAATGACCAATGATACATACTATAAGCGTTACCGACGGTTAACGATTGTGATCGTGCAACGACGGTATGTCAGATAAGTGGGGGATGCGCGTAATTGATAGCATTTTGGTCGGAACACGGGTTCCTTCTCTCGTGGCGCGGAGTATAGTGTTTTTACAATGACGTTTATTGTTATTTTGTTTTCCCTACTTCCAAAATCTTCGATCTGTAACGTTTCGAATCACGAATCACTCTCTAGATGATACTTTTAAGTGATAATTTTTCGAAATTTTCAATTGTTTTCTCGAAATTTTGAAAAAATTACCCGTTTATGAAAACGACTCGAGAACTATAAAAACATATAATATCATGTGCAAATAAATTGCATTGAAAGCGTATGTAGTGTATTTTAGGACGTATCCAACTGAAGCTCTCCAGAAATGTCATATTTTGGATTTTTTTAAAAAAAAAGTAAAAGAAACTTTAAGTCAAAAGCTTCAACTTTAAGTCAAATGAATACCGTACCGTCGTCATAAGAAAATTCAATACCAATATAATATTATGTAACAGTGCGTTATAGAAACTAATACTTATTGTAACTTTAAAGTTATTTTTATTTTTTTTTAATCCGATAAATAGTGGGCAATAAAACATTCTAACTATCTAATTTTCCTTTCCGAGCTCGTCCACTCGTCGATTGTATAGTGATATAATAATAATAATAATAATATAAAACGAGTTTTCTCTTTAATGTTATTATTAATTTTAATAAAAAGAAAAGCCCTACACATTTCGCACCATGGGTATTTACCACTCCTCGGGTTATATTTGATGGATGTGTTAAATTAAAAAAAAAAAAAACCGATAACTCTTTTATTCAATACAAAAATTCTGAGCGGAGCATCTGTTGCGCAAGGTTATTAACGTTAAAAATAAAACATAATAGAAAAATTAACACAGTTTATTGACTGTTGTGTTATTTCTGTGGTTATCATATTCAACAAATTATAATTGGTTGCTATCAGATGTTCTACATCGACCGAATAAACGAAATAAAACGACGTGAATTAACATTTTATGCTGTGTCATCTCTTTAAAAAAAAAAATTCGAAAACTACCTCTCTAAAGTACCATATAGATCGGGATTTCGATTGATAATTTGTTTTCTACGGGTATTCCTACGCGAAAAAGCGTCGTACACAGAAGAGGCGAAAAATCTTGTTGAAAAAAATTGTAACATTTTTCCCCCTTTTTAAGGGGGTCGGCAAAAATTAGCTCTGGGCGGAATCCCGAATACGTTTCCGGTCCCGCGACGATTTCCGAGTCGACACAATGTCGCTGACCACAAAAAAACTTTGAACGACACACGCGCGCGGGCCAGCGTTCGAGTGATAAATATATACGCATATATATATACATATATATTTTATACAATAAAATAATCTCACCCGACACGATTCGTGGTCGTCGTCGTCCGTCGGTCGGTCGGTCGGTAATTGGCTGTAAAATGTATGAAACGACGGAAGAAGGACGACGACGACGACGCGCGACGGTTTTAACCCGTACACGCGCGCAGTTCTAATCGTAAACAAGAATCACTCGGAACGAGAGTGAGAATATAAAAACAACGCGACATATAAATCTCGCCGACAGCAGTCTGTTGTAGTTGTGGATACGCGCATGCGCGTACAATATAGCCAACGGTAGTATAAATACGATATGAGTATTATATACATGTAATGTTCAATGGAATAATAATATGTGTTATTGATGAACCGAAAACACATATATTTTAATAGAATTTATTCGCGTGCGCCGTCTCCTATATATATATACGCATAATAATGTTATTTATTATATTATTATACTCGCGCAGTGTTATATGATGGAGTTGTAAAACTGTGTGTAAACGGAATCCCAGTCGTCCGGGGGATTCGTATATTATTCGAAACTCAATAAAAAAAAAGGGGAGGAAATAGTAGTTTCGAACCCCGTAGTAAACAATAGAAGAACTTTGTGTGTGTGTGTGTGTGTGTGTGTGGTGTGTGTGGGTACGTGTACAAGCCGATGTTTTTATACGCGGTCTCGGTACCGAGAGAATGAGACGAGTGTTACAACGGGATATTATTGTTATTGCGTTACGACGATAACGGTACGTCGTCGGGTATTCGTGCTGGATTTAGAGGGGGTGGGGTGGAGAGATGTAGCACCCCTTCACTTCGATCGTTTTTAGAAAGTTTCAGTCGGCAAATTTGACATTTTGGGATCTAGTCGGCAAAGTTGGGGAAAAATTAGACAATTTTTTTTTTTTTTTTTTTGGACAAACATTTTGAAAAACTGTATATGATATACTTTCATGGGAGAAGTGACGATGGGACAGACCCCCTGTATTCCCCCTGCTTCGAACAATATATATTGTAAAATCAGAAGTATTCAAACACCAAATAGGTCCAAGGATTATACGGCAAATAAACGCCGAGAAGCTTACGATGAGGAAATAATACAATTTGAAAAAAGAGAAATTACTAGGAAGCTATTAAAATTCAAACTATTATAATATATAAATATTATAAAAATAGCAATTGCTTTTTTTGTTTTTAATAGGTTTGCATTTTTTGAGAAAATGTCAAATAATTACAAAAATATTTAATCATTTTTATATACGTTTCTACAATTCAGTTTAATAACCTATATTAACAACTTATTATTTATAAAACATTAACTAATTAAAACATTAACTTCTTTATACCTTTTTAAAATTTATATAATTCCACAATTAGATATATTCTATATATAATATATATATTTATTGATGACATTATATTATTATTTACAAAACTTCTGTATTTAAAAATTATTTACCTTTATTCTTTCTTTTTCATCACATTCATATGAGATTAAAATAAATTTGTTATATACGTATCAGTGTTTTAAAAAAATCATTTTATTAAATAACATTATGTAATATTGTCAGTTGAGGAAAATAGGATAGATCTTTTTTTTGAGGAAAAGGAAAGTGGAGGATAAATACTGTGGAGGAAAATGGAATATGATTTTTAGAGGAAAATTAATATACAGCCCCATATTTTAACGGTTTTTCGGTCGGTGATAGCTCACATTACCCTAAACCGCGACAACATATTTAAGCCGACAGTTATATGTGCACACTTGCAGTCGAATTGTTCGCGAATTCCTCGCCGCCCGTGCGATGATATTAATTTGTAATGAATATAATATCGTCGTCGAACAGCAATTTCATTTCGAGCTTAACTTTGGATGATTCGTGCCGAAACGCGTGCCCCTCCCCACCACCCCCGTTGAATATCTGTTCGATGGAAAATTACAATTTCCGAGAATCAAAATAAAGCGCGGTTTATACGGGAACGATTTCTTGACATCGTGTCGTTCATCGATTAAACAATTATATCGTACACGCAAAATTATTATACAGGTACACGTATTCAGTCGCCATTTGTGGCAACCCTCGGACGACATAGTTGAGCAATCCTTTCAATAATTAAATAAACAATTTTTAAATTCTGAACGAAGTGAAGAAGCTAGTGTTTTTACAATGATGTTTATTTTTTTTATTTTTTTTTCTGTGTGCAACTTTTCGTATAGAAATACTTGTCCAAAAGTTTCAATCGGAAACTTTTTGAAACCGGATTTGCCTCTAGTTGGTACCATAGAGAGGTCATTTTTTGAATTTCTCAAATCTTCAATTTTTTTATTTTTTGGAAAAAACTACCCAAAATTTGACAAAAACGACTCAGAAACCATAATTTTTTGATCCGAATTTCATGAAAATTTAAATATAGATATAAAATTATATGAGCAAGATTTTGGCGCAAGAAAATTTTGAAAATGTGAAAAAAAAATTTGGGAATTTTTCTAACATTTTTTTTTCTCATTAATTTTTTATATTATTAACTTCCCTCGTTCAGAATCGTTTTATTAAAGAAATGATTTATCGTAGAACAACCATCGTGCGAAGTATGTCCGGCTTTTTTTTTTTGGTTTTATGTAACAAAAGTAATGTTTAACAGCTATAACTACTGACTTTACTAAAATACTCGGGTTAAACAGAATACAAATTCGATTAAGAAATATGACATAATATGACACTGAGCAATTTTCATACAAAAACTGCTTTCTAAATATATTTTTCGCTCTAACATATTATTATTATTATATGTTTTAGGTTCTGTATTTACCACAATTTTTCCCACTATCGTCCAATAAATTCGGGTATAAAAACTGGACGAGCGTTTAAAATATTATTATAAACGGTGGTCTAACTGAGATTTCAACCCCTTTAAAATTCCACGTTAGGGGTAACTCCAAAACGGTCCGTCTCTTCTGCTGAATACGCCCCTGAACAAATTATTCATACTCACACACACACACACAACGTATAAGTCATTTTATTTTTATGTATAATATTATATAATTACATACAATATATATATATATATTCGTGTATTATAATAATAAACGTTATTATAGAGATAAAGTCAATTTGGATTCAACGACTTCTGCACATTGTTACGCGAAAGTATTTTTACCGGTCCCTCGACCGTCGTTATACAATATGATATTGTGATACCGGTGGTAAAAGCGAACCCACCGGATTTAAAAATACGTGTCTCAAACGCGATACGCGCAGATAACCCGCACAAACGTCGTGTCTCTCGAACTCGGGTTATTGAACGAGTCATCGAATTCGACCCCGTTCACGTCGTAGTAAATTTCGGTCAATGCCCATGGTCATGATCACATTTTAGATTCTGAATGAAGTGAAGAAGCTAGTGTTTTTACAATGATGTTTATTTTTTTTATTATTTTTTTTTTTCTGTGTACAACTTTTCGTATAGAAATACTTGTCCAAAAATTTCGATCAATAACTTTTTGAAACCGGATTTTCCTCTAGATTGTACTTTAGAGAAGTCATTTTTTGAATTTCTCAATTCTTCAATTTTTTTTTTGAAAAAAACTACCGAAAATTTGATAAAAACGACTCGGAAACCATAATTTTTTGATCCGAATTTTATGAAAATTTAAACAGATAGAAAATCGTATAAAAAAGATTTTAGCGCAAGAAAATTTTGAAAATGTGAAAAAAAATTTTGGACATTTTTCGAAAATATTTTTTTTTCTTATATTATCAACTTCCTTCGTTCAGAATCGTTTTATTGAAGAAATGATTTATCGTTTCTTCAAAATTTAATACGCCCGTCAAGAGAATACCACCCGTCGTGCGAAGTACACCCATCGTGCAAAGTATGTCCGGCTTTTTACTTGTTATATTATATTGTACGTTATATTATACAATATCTATGACGATAGACCGGCCTTAGTGCTACAACTGATTTAATTTTTGAATGAGTGGGCCGCCTGGCCGTATCGTTATCACTGAACAGAGTCTTATCATATTTTTCCACTCGCATGCAGTCGGATCCACAGAATAACGTTATTCTGTGCGGGTTGGTTGGTATGACCCCATAGAGTAACCCTAGAGTATGACCACTGTACGACGACGATGAGTCCTTGACCCAACCGATCGAATTGACGTTGCATACTAGCCAGTTATTTAATTTCTTTTTTGTTGTTATGACGTTTTTTGTCGTCACTACCACACGTCCGGCGACCGACGTCATTCTTGTTATAAATTGTAATATTATATAATATTTACATTCGTCATCGACGGCTCACGATTGCTAAACAATTGTCAACACCACTCTGGGAAACAACACATCCGGACAAAAGACCAGCTTATTTACCTGCTATCCAGTAAATAATAATTATTGTACAAAATTATTATTGATTTTAATTATTCTGTGAACTATTATAAGTCGTGTTAGTTGTTAATTGAGTGCTTATTTTTTCTAGTTGTATTGTGGCATTCTGAAGGAAGTAATAAAATAATTACATAATTACATGTGCGCAGGACTCTGTTGAAGACTTTGTTCACCGCTGGTTAGCAGCGTACCACCAACAGACTTTTTAGTAGCCGGAACTTTTTTTGTTCCGAGGGCCCGCCATGGAGTTTCAATTGGACATCAGGAACGTGGCTACCCAGGAGGTACTTAAGGTAGACAACACATTGACGGTTGAGGGACACAACGCAAACGATGAGTAAGTATGCGTCCGCTCACGCATAAAGCTGCATCGCAGTGGCTTTTTTTTATCTAACCATTGTACTTACCCAGAGGCAGATCTGAAGAACATTTAAGGGGGTGACGAATCGGCATCAGGTATAATTTAACAAGTCTTCGCCCCCTAATAGAGTGGAGGTTGAGGGTGCAATTTTCTATCATCCCAAATTTCCAATATTTTCTTTGTATACCAATCCAATCTATTAAATGGTGATATAATATATTATACAACCATGTTCTACTACAATATAATCACTAATTAATCATTTTAGTGTGTTGAAATAAATTATCTTTTATTTTTTGTACATATTTATATGTTACGGGCAATGTGAACCAAGAATATTATCAATGAAAACTGAGATTTTTGAAACACGCTGTATAAACATATTTTTGCTATCTATCGTACTGCCTATTTAAGAATCATATAGTTTTCCTTTAACATGGACATATCCATATCGGAATGATAAAATTAATCTTAAAAATAAAATAAAGTCTTTATAAGATCAGTCAGCAATATATGAACAATAATTAATATTTTCGACTATCCATAATTGAATTAAATTTATTAGAAAAATTACATAATGATATTACATATAATATTCTTGGTTCACATTATCCAGGCAGGATCACTTTAACTGGGCAATGTGTATATTGCCCGGTATTCCACATTGCCCATAACATATATATATGATTGCAGGTAATATGTTATTCCAAAAATTGGTAGTATTTAGATTATTTAAAATTTACCTGGCACATACTACTAGGTTGACGGGAGAATTAAAAAAAAAAGCCCAAAGAGGGGGTGATCGCTACGTCGTCATTTCCTCAAATCCGCCCCTATGCTTACCAAAGTGAGTAAAACAAAAGAAGTCTGTATGGCGGTGAGGTGTGGGACAATCAGAACATCATTCGCAAAGTCATACAATGCTGGATCTAAAAGGGGGCTTTCACATTTCAAATTTGAACATTTTACAACCAACATACCAATTTCCTGGGTACATCTTAGGTTAGTTACCTTCATTTTTATAGTTATTTTTCTTTTTTTTTTTTTTTTTTCTGACATATGCTGCTATCGACAAACACTGAGACTATAAAGTATTAGAACATAAGTATAAAAAGTTTTTAGAGTGCTGTTTAGCTAATAACATATTTTGCCCCTGGAAAGTAAATCTGGCACTGCATACTTCGACCTTATTTTACCTGTATTTAGTTTTCTGTTGCCTAATTTAAATGTAAATGATATCTGTTAACATACAGCTTGAAAAAAATCATGCGAATCATCATTGACGAGATGGGCAAAGCGTCGGCCGTGGCCCAGGAGTTAAAACTGCCAATCACTAGTGCTGACAAACTCATTGATTCCGATCACATTGTCTATGTGATGACTGAACACAACGCTCCGGGGTAGGTGTCACACACCTACATTTAATATAACTTGTATTACATTTTTGTAAGTGGAAATGTTTTATACTATCCAAGTGCTGATCTTTATTATCGAAAGTTTCATAACATATTATTATACCTACCTAAAGTTTCCTAAAATATTTAGGCATTTTACTGTTGTTGGTATTTTGAAGATGGGATGGAAAAAGTTGTACCTTTATGATAAAGTAGGTATGCGGTCAGAAGCTATGGTATACTGTCTTTTAGACTTTTACATCCACGAGTCCAAACAGCGTAAAGGTTATGGTAAACATCTGATTGATTATATGCTGCAGGTAATGGCATCCTTTTTCTAAATGTGATTTTTGAATTAAAGTTAAACTATATTTTTTGATAAATTTTAATTTTTAGGACATCAACTTAGAAGCTAAACATTTAGCTATTGACAAACCAACTAAAAAATTATTACAATTTATGTGGAAGCATTTTCAACTGTCTAAATTAGTCAACCAGGGGAATAATTTTGTAATCTTTGAAGAATTTTTTGATGATGCATGTAAGAACTTTATGTTATTAATACAATTTTAAAATTAACATGAAATTTAATTACTAATGTGTTGACTTATAGTTGATGATAAGAACCATGATAAAAGTGGAAATAGGTAAATGTTTATAATATTATTTTATTATTGAGTACTCTAAATAATTCTTTTATTTTATCTAAAGAGCATCAGCGTATAGGCGTCAGCCAATGTTTGGACGACATGGGGCTCACAAACATCACGATACAATGGGTGAAGTAAGTAATAATTAAATAGAAAAATATTTAATGATTTAAAATTTAAAAAATAATAAATCATTATATTATTTTATAGATTGTACAAGGTGAAGGAGATGCTGCGTTTGTGAAATTCAAATACAATAATGATAAAGAATTGTTAGTACTTAAATTAAAATTTGTAAAAATTGACTTATTAATCCTTTAATCAATTTGTTTAGTGTTGATAACCAGTTTAAAGAAGTCAATCCACATCCTACAAGGAAAGGTACATTTCAAACCGACAGGGATGGAAACTCAGTGAAACGAGATCTTAAATTCCATCATAATTCTTTGTGGTAGTCCAAATTAATAATATATTCACTTAACTTTTTACTTCTTATCCCAATTAAAAAATTATCAATAAAAAGCGAGTTTAAATAATCTTATTTTGTATTTTAAGTTTTAGAACTATGTTATTTCAATTTGACTTACATTCTCAAACAGTTCTTATTTTAGAACATTTAACTTTTTCATCACTAACAACAAAGTAGTTTGTATTTGAGTTTTATATATTTTTGTTTATAGAGCTTAATTCTACTATTTAACTGTTTCTACTACTAAATAATTGTATCATTTTATTGCTAATTGCTTGTAATAGTTGTCTTAGTTAATATTATTTATACTTTTATTAATTATGTCATCAGTTTTGTACTTTAATTCAACTTTAATATATATATAAAGTAAATCTTTGAAAATAAGTGTTAATGATGTTTTATGACGAAATGTTTTTCAGATATCTTTGTAGACTTTTTAGACTCATTTTAATTAAGGGGATTTGATAGGCACCGATAAAAGCTGTATCCATCTGTCACACATGCAATATAGCAATAAAGACTAATATTTTGCTAATTGCACTGATTGACCTAGTGATGTGATAAGAAATCTGAAAACAGAATTTGTCAAGAAGTTTAATTAAAATAAACTTTTAGACTCAGAGTGGAGCGAAGAAGCTAGTGTTTTTACAGTGATGTTAATTATTTTTATTTATTTATTTTTTTATGTGTACATGTTTCTGTAGAGAAATATTTATTAAAAAGTTTTGATCAACAAGTTTGTAATCGGAATCCCCTCAAGATGGCACATTAAAAAGAACATGTTTTTTCTAAAGTCTCATTGTTTTTTTTTTTTCAATTTGGAAAAAACAGCCCAAAATTTGACCTAAAAGACTAGAAAACTATCCTTTTTAATCCCAACTTTATGAAAATTGAAACATAGATAGACAGTAATATAAGGAATATTTTAGCAGAAGAAAATTTTTTAAATCTGAAATTTTTCTGACATTTTCTCTTATATTTTTTATTTTAAGTAAAATTGTTTTTATTTCATTTTTATCTTTCCACATAAATACGATAAAATTGAAATTAAAAATTCATAAATTTACTTAATAATTTAAAGGGTAATTTAATGATATGTTTGAGTTTCTGAGGACAATTTTGAGAAAAGTTGGAAAGTCGTTTGGTAGTAGACTTCATGAAAAATTAAATTCTGCGATATTACAATGTGTGATTTCCATCTATCAATGAAGATTGCTTAACTGTTTTCGGTATCGAGTTCTCTAAATAAAATTATTCATTGACTTAGTCAATTTTAAGGTTACAATAATATAAACCCCAAACTAAAATGTATGTTTTTATTAGTTTTTATTTTAAAATGATAATTTAGGATAATAAGTCGTTTCATTCCAAATCACTTTTTTACTTAGGCTTATTGTCATTAAGTTACTTTTTTTCTCTGTGATTATTGATATCAGCGTAGTAATAGTTTTCTCAAAATTGGGAAAAAATAACCCAACATTTGACAAAAAGAGAGGTGGAAACTATATAAAATCCAAACTTTATAAAAAATGAAATGTAGATAGACATGATATATATGATAAATATTTTGGCACAAGAAAAGTTTAAAAATATAAATAATATTTCATAGATATTGTTCCCTAATATTTTTTTAATATAATTTACTATAAGTAGTATTCTATCTTATAAACAATACTGTGAATAATATTAACTCTCTGGACACAAGAAAATTTTAATTTTATTATTTACATTTTATTCATAGTCTATGTATAAAATATTTATTAAATTTGCATGAAAAAAATTGTTTATTAAGCTTTAATACTTTATTAAATATAAATTGCAATGATACGAAATTAGGTATACTTCCATTCTATAGTTATACAATCAATTTATATTTAACAACACATAACTCATAAATAATAATGTATAGTAAAAATAATTAAAAAGTTTCTGAACTTAAGAATTTAAAATTATAAACCTAAGTTAAATAGTACAAAGAAAGTATGAATAGCATTTTACTATTCAAAAAAATAGTATTCAATAGTAATATATAAAATAAACATTAAATATACATTGTTATATAATTCATGTTAAATACAAATTAATTAAATTACATAAAATAATATATCATAAAAATAACAATTATAGTTATTCAACTTATTAAGAGAAAAGCTACCAAACTTATTTATCAGAGATAGTTAAAATATTTAGTAACTAAATTTGAACTTTGATTTTCCAAAAAATAAATTATTTTATCAATATTGGAGTGTCTAATTCAGTAGTATAGTTAGGATTTCCTCAAATTAAGGGACCATAAAAAATTTCCAAAATAATTTAATTATTGTTTAAAATATTGTGTAATTTTATTGGTCTATAATAAATGTACCATTCCATTCATCATTAATAAATATGAAATAATTCATTGTAGGTATTATTATTACTGTACTTAGAAAAATTCTAGGTATTTAAAATCAAATGAAAATATATTGAACGTAATTTAAATTAAAAATTTTATAAGGTTCTGATTGAAAAATCACTATTTTATATAAAAATAACCAGATTTGTTAAAGATCTAAATTGAAATGCCTATAAAAAATTAATTTGAATAACAATTCTTTAGATTTTTTTCAGTATTGTAAGTTATAAATTGTATGAGTAAGGTTTTATTCGATTTTAGCTCACAATATCAAGAATTACAAATATGAGGTCATAAAGTGGTCAGTTTTTTTTTTTTTTTTTTTGATAATGCATTCTAATTGTATTATAATATTTTTAGTAACTAGTGAAAATGTTAATTTTATAGCACATATATCTTGTAATTGAGACTAAATTACTAATTAATTTCATGAAAATCTAGTTTACACCAAAATGTTATGTATATTATTTTATACACACAAAAGCCTTAGAAGAATTTTTAATTTTTTTTTTTTTTTTAATTATCAGCTAGATAAAATATATGATATATTGAAGTTATTGAAAAAGTTATACTATCCAAAACAGTGGTTTTATAGATACAAATAAAATAAAAAAATAAAAATTACATATTTGTAAAACTAAAATATTTTTCACTTCACTCTGAATATAAAAGATGCATTTTTAATGGTTAGATAAGTTAACTTAATAATACTTTATTTCGTCTAATTTAATGTTGTCATTGGTTTAGATGATCTATATTAATCTAATCTATCAATCCTACTTGAAATAACTAAAAATTGTATGTGTTTATATATATACACCCGACAATGTTAATAATATTCTTAAAAAAAAAATAAGGTTGCTTAACCAGCAAAAGAGAAACATTTCAAGTCAGCTAGTATGTATATATTATACATATGAAGTAAAAAAAAAAAAAAAAAAAAAATATTAAAACCAATTTTAGTATTAAACAATACGAGTAATAGGAAAATATGGTCCCTAGGGCATCTTTTGCTACACCATTGATATAATTAGATCTTAAACTAATTATTATAAAAAAATATTGATATGGTAAATGAAATAATATTGTGATGGATTAAGTTGCACAGCTTGAACGTGTGGTTTGACCAATGTATCATAACTGGATAAGATTCTTGCTTAGTACTCTGAAATTTAATTTTGATTGATATACTGTGGTCTTTCTCTTAGTACCTACAAGTAAAAAATTAATTATGTTTAATATACAAGTAATTAAAAATAATAAAATAAAACTGTTTACATCTTTGTGTTTCTAGATTTTTATATTACAATAGGTAATTTAGTTTATTGGCATTAAATATAGAATTTAATAACTTAATTACTGAACTATTAAACTATGTTTCTAGTGAATGTTAAAGTGTCATAAGCAGTACCAAAAATTGAGTAATTAAAAAATAATGCGAGTCCTTATTTAAATTGATTCTATAAAAACCTATTTAAATACTATGACTCATTTACAAATAAATAAAATAAAATATTTGAGAATAAATCTAAACTAAAATAATAAGTCTTTACAAAAATTATTTTAAAAAAAATTTAATTAAATATTTTAGTTTAATAAACATTTGTGTATAGTATATATATATATATATATATATAATTAAAATAAAGTTAAATACATAAGTAAAACAAAGCTCTGGGCGAAATTAATGGTATTAAATATGATTTATACAACTCAAAATGTAGGAACCAGAATATAATACAGATAAACATTAAATAATTTTACACAAATTTTCTTTGTTGCATTTTTCAAAGAATTTTCCTACAACACGGTAATTAACTATAACTGGCTGTGTCTATTAGTAATTCTTTAACTTGTAAATAGGTTAGGCAATGGTCCTAAATATTATCTGCCATACACATTTTTGTTTAGTATGCTACCGACAAAATTATGTTTTTTAGTTTTGTTTTAAAATGTTTTTGTTATCTTATAAACAATAAATTGAGAATTATTACAAAATATGGTGTTAACAGTAAACTAATCAGCTGACTAAAATTAAATTGGTGACACAATCAGTTCATATAAACATTATTGATTTACTACTACTTATTTTGACAAAATTGTATAAACAGCTTAGAAATTGTTATATATTAGTTAATATGAAATAATATTTTGAACTACTTAAAACATTACGTTGAATAAATATTTTATGGCAGATAGCATTTGATCAGAACTATAGGCTCTTTTATTGAATTTTAAGCTTATGAACTTGAAATTGTAGAAAAGAATAGAAAAAGCCGGACATACTTCGCACGATGGGTGGGATTCTCTTGACAGGTGTATTTAATTTTAAAGAAACGATAAATCATTTCTTCAATATAACGATTCTGAACGAGGGAAGTTAATAATATAAAAATAAATGAAAAAAAAAAAAATATTAGAAAAATGTCCAAAATTTTTTTTTAACATTCAAATTTTGGGTAGTTTTTTCTAAAAAAAAAAATTGAATTAAGAAATTCAAAAAATGACCTCTCTAAAGTACAATCTAGAGGCAAAGGTAAATCCGGTTTCAAAAAGTTATTGATCGAAACTTTTGGACAAGTATTTCTATACCAAAAGTTGTACACAGAAAAAAGAAAAGAAAAGAAAAAATAAATAAATAAATAAACATCATTGTAAAAACACTAGCTTCTTCACTTCGTTCAGAATCTAAACATTATTTAGAGTAACATAGTTCAAGTTTTTTTTTATGTATGAACTTCTTTGACTTTATCAATGAATATATTAGTTTAAAGAATATAAAATAATCACTTTATAATCAAAATCAATTTTATTTGAACAAAATTTTCAAGAATTAAAATTAACTAAGGGATATGCTTATTAAAGTAATAATTTACAAGAACACAAAATATATTTAATGTAAGTTATGCCTGGTTTACATGATGCCCATAGTACTTGTTATTAGTACTTAACACTACCAACTTGTTGTTAGTGAATAGAAAACGTTCCTATTCACTCAAACTTCTGGTTTTACTAATAATGTAATGTAATATTTTACTAATAATAACAATAATACCACGGTTATTTACTCAGGTTGGTAGACACACTAGCTCCAGTCTCATATTAGCACAGTCACATATGGTGTACATATGCACTAATAGTCCTAGGCCCCAGTTTAACATGCCCAAAATATGAATTAATTATGATTTTTCATATTTGTGAACAATTGAATGCGTTTATGACAAATTTATAACATCTATCATCATAATATCATCATTATAATCATTGCTCATTGATTTGATTTTTTATAAAACATAAACTACCTGGTTTATTTAAAATATTAATGGTTTTTAATTTTATTAAATCGGGGTACAAGAACAATCATGATAAAGTAACACAATTTTTTTAGTTAATAATAAAGCATAAAACTAGCCAAGTAGAAAAAATTTTTTTTTGACATCTTAACAAACTTCATAATTTGAAGTAAAATTGTCTTGAATAAAATGAAGCACCGCTCAGAATCATCTTACTGAAGAAATTATTTATCACCCACAAAAGTATCCCACTCAAGGAGTGATGAATATCCAAGGTGTGAAGTATGTCCCTTGTTTTTTTACCTATATATACCTATGTCAGGATAGTTTTTTTACTTTTTTATTTATGATTAAGTACAAGTTGTAAAGTTCTTAGTCTGTCAAAATATATTTTATAAGGATTTATAAGAAACTGCTTATTTCTTTATTTTATTAAGAAGGTAATTATTGATAACTAATATTTTTAAATTTTTACTGTACTAATATACTTTTAATTAGATTATAGAATTAATGCATTAGTATTCATGAGATTACAGGAATTAAAATGCTTAGTTTTTTTTTTTTTTTAAAACAAACAACGGAAAAAAATATTTTGTGAAAATGAATTAATAAAATATTAAATAAATATATTTGAATGAGTTTATTTACAAACTATCTGTTTAAAAAATAATAAAATATTCACTCTAGACTTAAAGTTTAAATATTTAATATTTCATTAGATACTTATTTTAATTTACTTCATTGGTGAGTTTTTTTTGAGGGTAGAGAGGACTTTGCATAAATCATAAATGAAATAGTGTATAATAGTAACAATTTTTATTCCATAAAATAATGCCATTATTCTTCTCTTCTCTAAAATGATTATCCTATTAAACTGTTCTGTGATTCTATAAAGATATTGATTGCAAATGTAACATTTCAGCAAATGCATAGTAAAATTCTACTTAAATAAAAAGCATGCCAACATTATAATGTTGACATTTCTGTTTGTAATTCTATAATTTCTTTTAATGTGTACTAAATACTTAATGGTAACAACTTAATTACCGCAATTTAATTATACTGTAGGTATACATATTTCTTAATCATTGTACTTATATTATTCCATTGCTAATTGGCATTTTCCCCTTTTGAATTTACAATTTATGTATTCATTCTTAAATTTTGATGAATGAATTTATTATTTTTTTTTTTTAAACACAGAAATTCATCATCAATTCATATTTTGTGGATGTTAAACTGGGGCCAAGGACTACTAGCGCTATTAGTTTGCGAGTACACCATCTGTGACTGCTGATAAAATGTGTGTTATCCAACCTAAGTAGATAACCGTGACTAATACTAAGCACTGTTCACTTCTGTTCACATATGTGATATTAGTGCGAATGACAAGTACTACACAATTTGTAAACTAGGTAAAACACACACTATAAAATATAAAAATAGATATATTTATAAACAAATTAAAACTTACTTATTCATAAACTATGATGTTCAACTCTTGAATAATATAGATTTCATTACTATATAAACAAAAAAAAAAAACAAAAATTATAATAATTATTAATAATTATTATTAATAATAAATATCATAATATTATTAATAACAAATAAATAATAATAAAAACTGGTTGGAAAACTTTAGATCATAATCTTTAAAATACATATTTTTAATTAATTACATACATCAGATTAGAATCTTAAGAATTTAAATGATACCCAGATACAGATGGTCATATTTTAGACAAAAAATATATTTCTGTGTACTAAATAAGTAGAGATTTGACTTTTATGTATGCAGTTTTGGTTGGATGAGCTTTCTCTCATATGAATTCACATACAACAAATTTTAGAGCATAAAAACTCATATTTAAAGGTAAGTGAATATTTTGCTCAAAATGATATGTTTTGTGAATACACTGAGAATAAACATTTGAACATTTTATGAAAAACTTGTGACCTCTATGAATAATCTTTTTGAATGGTTCAAGTTTATCATTCAGTTTGAATGCGATATAACAATATCAACATGAAGAAAATACATTTGTTTGAATACACTTACTAAAGTGAAATATTTTAACTTATTGTATACCTAATTCTAACCTGAGTAATAAATTATCACCAAGTATAGATTATAAATGGCTGTTAAAATATTTTTCATATATCTTTTAATTTTTATAAATTATTATTTTTAGTATTTAATACATTTTTAGGAAATTCTAGATATTTCCAAAAAATAATATTTTTGCATATAAAAGATTATTTTGATAAAATTAATCCGTGTGCATAAAGACATCTTATTTTCAGTTTTCGAAAAGCATATAAATCTGGTCTCTAATTATAAGTAATGACTCATAGATTCATGCACTAAAACAAACGCATAAATAAGTATGAAATAATACACTAAAATCTGACAAAATATACATTAGAACATGTACTATTTTTTTTAGAAATATATATTTATAAGAGCTAAAAATTTGCTAATATACAGTAAGTAAATAAGAGTAATTAAAAAAAAATTATATTTTGTACCTAAATTATTTTCATTTTGAATTTAAACCTTCTTGTATATAAAATAATAATAATAATAATAATAACCTATACAAGAATTAAAATAAACCACAAATAAAACTATGACTTAAGAAACATGTTCTAAAAACAGTAAAAACCAAATAAGAAAAAAATTCAAGCATTTATTTGTTAAATATTTTATTTTACCCACTCTGAAATAGGATTTACCAGAATATGTTGGAAATAACATGCGCTGAAACATGTGCTAAATATGGCCATACATCCATAATATGTAAAAATAAGCGATATTAAAATGTATTACAATTTTTACCAATCAAATTTGTAACTCACTCTGCATGTTTTCCTAAGCAGTGAAAAAAAACATGCAAATGCATGAACTTAAGTAATCTAATAATTAGCCTTGCTAATAACTAATAATTCATGATAAAAATCACTGAATCTAAATTAATAAAATTATATAATATAGATATTCCAATAATAAACATTTAAATTTTGTTTAAAAGTTTCAAATTGATTTTCTTTATATAAAATGATTGTAATATAGTTATCTATGTTTGTAACTATTATGGCCTAATTAAAGACCATGATTTTATTTGTTTTACATTTTTACCTATTATCAAATATTAGTGATATATTGAATTATTTTCCATTTTGAAAATACCTAAGAAAAATATTACTATAATAAATGTATTTCAAACATTTAATTTAATTTTGAAAAACATTTTTTATTAAAAATAAGATTGACAGCATTTTTGTTGAAACATGGACTAGACTAAAAGACAAACATAATTATGATGTGTTTTGATGAACTTTTAGATTCTGAGCGAAAGTGAGAAATGTATTGATTTGCAAATCTGTGTGTTTTTTTTTAATATTTCTTTCTCGTGTATATGTAATCACGAGTTCAGGTAGATTGGTTCAAAAGTTTTGATCAGTAACTCTATAGATCAGTTATATTGTTTAATTGGTATTTTAGGGAGTCATTTTTCGAAATTCTCAATACTTTTTCTAAGTGCATGCTCAGACTACACAAAAATTGATAAAAATCGGTAAAAAAAAAAAACGTCATAACCTAAATTTTCATAAATTCGATTTATTTTTTTAACATAACTTAAAAATAATGGAGCTAGAAAGTTGAAACTTTCAACAACTACTAAAAATAGTGATGTACACACTTCATAACATTTTCAAAGACATTTGACCAATTTTAAGGTAAGTACAGACCTTTGAAAATATTGGAAATATCTCGTTTTTTGTAAGTTTTTAATTCATAGACTTGTCTTTTTGTTTGGAACAGAGCATATAAATGCTTAGTCTTTTAAACTGCATTTTCATAGATAATGCACATTAAACAATTCTAGATGACAGATATCTGATCGTATATAGTCTGTAGTTCTACATAATTTTAATTTATAACTTATTAAGAAGGTATTAATTAATTAGGGATAACATTTTGAAATTGTAAAATTTAATAAAAGTTATAAAGACCGCTCTTTTAGATTGTCGAGCGTATACTTGAGGATTAACTTACCAAGGACTGCAAATTCTTATGTTTAGACACTGTATCAATTCCCTTGACAGCATATGTTTTTAATGAGCCAATAAATGTATTCATCAGTTAGTAAAACATAATAATGGGCTTAAAACTTGCAAGCAACATTATAATATAGTACAGGGACATATAATTCAGAAGCTTTAGCTGGGTTTTTATTAATAAGTTGATGAGATCTCTATTTCTCTAATTTCCATGATGTAATACTGAGATTGATCATGTTCTGTTCAATTTACCTGTATAAAATATTATTTATTATTAATAATAAAATTAACATTGATAAAATACATTTATAAAAATATGACCATAACTCAATTTACATTTTTTTTTTTTTTTTTACCAGTAAACCTATGTTGTGCACAGGTTATAAATGATACACATGTTACACTTGATATAAATGATATAAATGACACTTTTCCACCCAATAATATGCAAGTTTTATAGATTGAGTAAATTCATTCAAGTAGTGATCTACTAATAAATTGAAATAGCACAATAATAATAATGGATTAACAATAATTTTGGTAATCTCATATAGAAATAAAGAAATGTATCTTACATAATTATTAAGAAGTTAATATCATTGTCATAATACTACCTATATATATATATATATGTGTGTGTGTGTATATAGTTATATTTTCCTAAAATTACCAGTGACCTATCTATGTGGTAATTTATGACAAATTAAGAATATTCATCTAATCGAAGAGATAATATTGGAAGATTATCTTAATGACCTAAAAGAAACTTTCAATACCTAAATAACTGCACTAAAATTCTATGTACATTCCAAAAACAGAATAAATATGTTAAATAGATCATTATAGATTTTGTAGATCACACATTAAAACAAATGATTTGTAAACATCATAATATACCTATTAAACTATTAATTAACTAACTACAACTAGATATCACATTAACAATTTTTGGTACTAACGCATTATCTTCCTATTTTTAGGTTCCCCTCGATTGCTTTACACGCGCATGCCATGATCAATTGATTTGCAATCGCATTTAAATTGAAAACAACCCTCGATTTGTTGTGGAAAACAACTGGAAAAATAATAAAAAACTTAGATGTATATTATACATTTATATACTCCTAAGCATAGGTCACATTATTTACAATAATGTATAGGTATTCAATTTTTATTTACCGAATTGAATCTATGAAAATTCAAACTTCATGATTTTCCAACATAGCATTTCGAACATGTATAATGTATTCAATTGGTGTACCGACGTAAAATAAAATTCCGTGATGAGCTAGTTTCATTTCTATTTTTTATAGGAGTGAAACGGGGTGTGAAAGTATAAAATAAGAAACGTTTTACACACTGACAAAAATATTTAACAAATCAAGAAACAAATGTCATAACTCTTAAGTAAAAACATAAGATAATATTATCTAAGGTATAAACTGGTCTTGTGCTTACACATTAATATTATCTTATATTTGTTATCTTTATCAATACCGATAAGCGCAGTTAACGAGAAATTGCCCGCCGACCTTAGTTTAAATTTCGTTGAGAGCTTGCGGCTTTGATTCATCAAAATATATTAAATATGTAGGTGTTATTTTATTCTCAACCAGTGGCGTATTTAAGATTTTCTCCAAGGGGGGGGATATATGGAACTCAATTTTTTTTGCCTCCTTTATGTAACAAGAAAAATAATTGAAAGCATTCATTATAATTTTAATACTATAGTATTTATAATAAATGATAATAGTAATGCATATTATAAATAATAAAATTGTAAAAATTTACCAATAAAATATCCTTAACTCGAATAATATAATTTTATAATAATTATTATAAGATTATAACATGATGATATCGTCGTCAATTTATAGTTCATTTTAGGTATGGAATATATGATGAGAATCAAGGTAGTAAATAAGTTCGTGATTCTAGAATAATTCTTTCAAACTACCTAAGTTTTAATGTACATCAGAGTCGGACTGATACTCGTAGATCGAGAGATCAGATATTCCGATGGGCTGCTTTAAATAATTTAAGAAATTACCAACAAGATTCTGCAAAGCATTAAAATAAAAAATAAATAAAATAATCAACACAATTTTTCAATATAAAATATTTGAGAGATAATTTTGTAACAAATCACCCAGTGATATTTAATAATGCCCAAATTTTTAGTTTTATTCAAGTATGAAGCACGTATTATATATAATAATATTAGGATTTAATTTTAAAAATAAAAATAGATATCAAATTTTTTTAGATATTCGTTTGATTTATCGATAAAAATGGCCGCTTGACGTTCGGTGGCCGCGGTCGTATGTACCTTCTTTGTATTTTTTATCATAAAATAAATTTGAAAATTAACAGTTCATAGTATGTATATTGTATATTTTCATTTGATATCGAAAACTATCGAGACAAGGCTCATAATTACTCATTATTAATTCTATAAGTCAATAATTTTGTGAAGTTTTACAGCTCATTTTTTTGTTTATTATAAGTAAGCTTCTTTGTGCAAAATTATAGTTCTTACCTATTTATACAACGATATTTTTTTCTTATTATCTAGTCGATGACCAGATATATTTTAAAGTACCTATTAAAATTATTATCATCACTAGATATTTCATATCATAATTATTGGTTCACGCTGTATTTAATATCATATTCCTCGCGAACAAAAAAAAAAAAAATTTCAATCTATACTATAATCATAGAATATACTGTAATACACTACTCTGAATTCTGATAATACAAAATATAATTAACTTTTAAGTAACAATAGCGCATTTTAAATTTAGAATTACACCAAATGTGTACAGAGGCACGTTAAAATAAACCCTAAGTCGCAACCCTTACTAATGTTAAAGAGGACAAAATACATTTTGATTAAATATAGTGTATTAAATTATTTAATATTAAAAATAATAAAATATAAGTGTTCAAATTATTAAAATAACAATTTTTATTTTAAAAATATATACAGGTGTTTAGATGTTTGGCAAATCCTTTTTTTTGCTTTCAGCGGTTCACGCGATATGTATTATCATGCGCGTTGTCCATTAATATAAATATCTTTGATAGAAATTTTAAAATTTTACACGTGTATATACAGCATTTTCGTGAGGTAAGCAGAGCTTTAATTGGAGAAGGACATGGGAAAACGGAGTAACCTTTCTATTTTTTTAAATACCATTAGTTATTTTTCAAATAGCCCCACATGGCCACATGGGTATATGAGACATTTCAATTTTCGGGGATGCTAGTGTTTTTTAGACTTATGCAACTTTTTTCCAATTCAAGCACTGGATTGAAGGATTTATTATTGTCAATGAGTATCTTTAAAATTAGTGTATATCTTCGGCAAAGTTCTTTTACTATATATCATGACAAAATAGATAAAAAAGATCTATTTTGTTAGCTTTAGGTGAATTGTGTTCCATTTGATATTTCCATAATATATACTAGGTAAATTGTGTGACAGTATTATTTTACACGTAGGCAAATTGCGTTCCGGTATTATTTTACTGCTAGGTGAATAGCATCCCTATCCCTAATGGAAACACGGAAAGGAAATCGAAGGAAGAGAGAGCATTTAAATTGGAAACAACCATCGATCTGTTGTGAAAAACCATGTTGGCAAAATAATCAGGAATTTCGATATGTTTGAATTTAATTATTTGAAGACGCGTATATAATATTATACTATTGCATACTTTGTTTTTTTTTGTGAATTTTTTTCTTGGATTATTTTCAGTTCAATCCGGGGTTGATTAGTTCATTAGCATAACTGCCCTCCCACAAATTTCTCTCCCAGATTTAGCCCATTCAATACTTTTTCAAAAAAACGAGTAGTCTGTCGAAGCATTAACAACATAACGGTAAAATATGTTATCATTGGAATTTTCATAAAATTGAAAATTGGTTTTAATACGACTTAAAAAAAAATGTAGCAAGAAACTTGAAATTCTTATCAACTACTAAAAATGGTCATGAAAATACTTCATAGAAATTTCAAAAACATTTAATTAAGTTAAGTACAGCATTTTGAAAACTTCTCTTTTTTTGTTAGTTATTAATGTTATTATATGTAATACAATTTTCAATTCTTAATATTAAGACTTAAAAATTTAATATGATCTCACTCACATAAATGTCTCATTGTCTTGAAAAATGTATCGTAATCTTGAAATAATCAATCCTAAGTAAACTATTGTTTCTATAACCATTTGAAGATAAAATTTTGACGAAGTCCGTTAGTTTTATTTAAAATTACACACTTTAACTTACATGAAAGGAAATTGGTACAACCGATCTTTTTGAAACTTGGTTCCAAGATGGAGAATTTTATTGCGAATATTCTGGTGAAATAAAATTTCTAACGGATGAATAAATAAACATTTTACAAGGGTTTGATTGAAAAAAAATTGGAGAAAGTACGGACAAATATTATAGTATATTTCTAGTTTATGAACACTCAAGAAGGATAATGATGGTGGCATATGTGAATATACGAAAATCGATTTTCGTTTTTCGTAAATGTTGTAGGTAACAAAATAATGTTTATGAAAATTTTATAAGGTTTGCACCGAACTATTTATAGAAAAGAGTTGATAAACGTTTCAACTTTCTAGCTCCACTTTTTTTTTTTTTTTTTTTTTTTCTGAACTGACGTTAAAAAAATTAAATTGAATTTATGAAAATTCGGATTTTGATGTATTTTATCATCGTTCTTTGTCAATTTTTGGGTAGTCTAGGTATTGCACTTGGAAAAAGTATTGAGAATTTAAAAAAATGACTTCCTAAAAGTAGGTACCACCTAGACGACTAGACAACATTTTCGATCTATAGAGTAATAGAGTTATTGATTAAAACATTTTGACCAATATTTCTACTCGAAATCGTGCTTCCATACATCCGAAAAAAAACAAAATTTATATACAGATTTATAAAACCAATACATTCTTCCCTTCACTCAGAATTTAAAATAAAAAAAAAATTATTATCTTTGTAAAATCATAAGCTTCTTTGCTTCGCTCAAAATCTAAAAATAAATATCATTGTAAAAACTTTATCTTCTCATTCCAGTCAACATATAGAAATGTCTAGAACGTAATAAAAAAATTCTTTTTTCGATTTAGTTTTTAAATATTTCAAAATGGCCATTTTATATCTATCGAAAAATCTCAAGTTTAATTTGAAAAAGTAAAATTATCTTATTGTTAATCTGTAAAAATGTAGAAAAATTACTTTACAATAATAATAGTAGAAACTTTTACTGAGTTTCAAAAATTTATCTTCGGTATTTTAAATTCTACTTTTAGTACAATGAACTCCACTAATAAGTAGCAGTATTTTTGCAAATTAAAAAAAAATACCAACTACAATCGAGATTTATTCAAACAAATACGAGATTCGTTTTGTGCAGGGCTTATTGTAAGGATTTTTCTCTACTACGCAAATGTTTTATACCTGACATCATGATCCCTAACAAAAGGCAAAGGTGAACGAGTTAATGAAAAAAAGTAAACACGAGTTAAGTAAATTAAATACACATAAAACTTTAAGTTAGGTACGATTTTTTATTGATGTAATAAATTAGCGAAAACATGATAATTTATTTCAATAGTCCACTCCCTGAATCTCTCTTCTCCAAAATTGCAGTACATAATATTTTAAGATTAATTATGACATCTAAACTTGTATTATAATATCGTAAATTAGAAGAGTTGTACATCAGGAGACGGAGTCTCCCCAAAACAATTTTCAAAAAACTAAATATTTTATCCAGTTATTTATGTTATATATGGGAATCTATTTTCATCATAGTTAGTTTTCTTTTTTTTCCAGAAACTCTTTATATATTGAGAACGGTCTTGGATAAGTAGTAAGTAAGTTAAGTTTGTTTCCGGCTGAGAATTTTGAAAGTGTAGTGCATTAAAAAGATAATTTTTCAAAATTTTTAATATTTTTCTAATAACAAAGAAAAACTACAGATAGTTTGAGTAAAAATGGTAAAATCATAAAAATAAATAAATAAATGAACTCAATTTTAGTTGTTTAGTCTCAAAAAAAAAAATAAACCACGAACTAGAAATTGTCATCTTTTATAAAAAATAAAGTAGTATGCACTGGAGTTGATAATCAAAACAGTTTTGACTACTGTTTGAATAAATATAGAATTTTAAATGTTTTATCTGTTTTCTTCTATCAAAATTTTGTGTTCTTTATAATATTATAGATTTAAAATGGTCTAATAATAAGTTTGTTTTATTTTCATAATATTTTATTTTATTTTTCTAAATTGATAATCTTCAACAATATTAAGGATCAAATGACACATAACGTTGTTATTTCAAAAATAATAAATCTTGCTTTTATCGTAAATTTAGTCAAATAATAAAACTTAATTCGGTATTGACTAAAATTACAAAACATATTTTGGTCTACTCTCCTCTATATTTAAATAATAATATATTGATGGAAAACACTGAATAGACGTATTTATTTCTGCTTATAATTAATTATTAAAATCAAAATAAATTCATCGTAAACAAATCAACTACGCAATAATTGGTTTTCAGCAACGCATTTTGACTTTTCAACTACGCAAAATAAGCCCAAATGCGCTTTAGAATAAGCCCTGGTTTTGTGTCAATTTGTTTGGTTTGATATATTTTCATTCAATTTTAAATTGACTGTATTTATTTGAAAGTTATTAAAAAATTTACCGAATTAATAATGATATGGAAAAAAATATTTTTTCATTAAACTTAAGTGATCAAAGTTACACCTTAATATCAAATTCACCCCAAATTACTATATTTTTTTTAAAAAAATTATATTGATAGTTACCAACCATACTTTTAATTTTAAAATTTGAATTGAGGTAATTATTTAAAATTGTATTTTAATGCAATTTTAAATATTTCGTTATCCTATCATTTAAAATGAATATTGTAGGTATATTATATATTATAAATGTATATATTATTTTACTATTCGTGCATAATTCTATTCATTAAAAATTTAAAAAAAACTCCAGATTTTAAATATAAATGTCATTATTGGCAATGTTATGCTCAGAATCGTTTTTCAAAATTAGAAAACACTTAACTGATTTCCAACGACTCTTCGTGACCCGCCCATAGCAGTAACTCTTTTAACTCAAAGTTCAACGTATACGTATACCCTGTTGCGTTCTATTTTTTGTCCGGTTAAATTAAATTTGTAATTTTCAAAATCATAAGTGAAATTATTCTACCTCGAGATTATTCTATTGTATTATTATTTTAACCACTTATTAATTAAATTACCTTAGTAGATTATTAAAACTTAAAAAAATCAAACGATTATTTAATTCTTTTTTATTCGATATTTTAACAGATTTTCATGAAGAATTTCGTTTATAATAATGACTCTATTACTCTAATACTATATTGTACTAGTAGGGTTTTATGTTTTAATATGATCGCATCAACTTAACATGTTGACAAGTATTTGACTTAAAATATCAATCTTAGTAGATGCATTTGTAATTTTTTTTCAACACTATTTTTGATCATCAAATGAATTTAAGTGAAGACAGTGGTGACTCTTATTAATATGAATTGTATATAATAATAATTCACTCAATCCTAGGAACAATTTTACTCCAACGACATTTCTTTTCGATATTAAAATTATCACTTTGTTCCTCAAAAAATTGTAAGAACATATTTATGTCAAACGGCATTTAAGAAATAGGGAAATTATCAATACATTTTTAAGTTTTATAATTATTTTGTAATACATTGTAAAATAATCATCATACAGTCACATTTTTGCGGCACACCTACAACATTATAATGACGCACCAGTGTACCACGGCACACCCTTTGGAAATTACTCAGGCGTATCATTTGGGGAGATGCAGAGTGTGATTTCAAATCTATTTATAATACAATGTTTTCTTTAGCCTGTCAAAAATAAAATAAAAACATCGAACACCGATGTACTCAAATGTTTTAATATGGAGTCAGTTATTAGATTAAAGTTTTGATAATGTTTAAATTTCAATACTGTTTTCTATAGTACTTCTCTTTATGACTACTTTTTCTACTATTGACCTCGATTTGAAATGTGTCTACACAATTGATAGCAGTTTAATTTTTAAGTGTTATAAAAAAGCACCTAATACAAGAAATGAGGGTTTAAGTGACTATTAATGGCAAGAGTAGAAAAAAAAAGGCTTATAAAACTATACTAAACAAGAAAGTGGATAAATATTTTGTCAAGTAGAAAAATTGAAGGTACTCACTTATATAAATATTAAATATATGAAATTGTTTTGTGATAACTAAAATTAATTTATCTTGTTAAATTGAAATAGTGGCCAATATGATGGCCAGTGGTGCTCTAAGGTAAATTTCAGGATTTTTAGGTATATTTTATTTTTTGAGCGTAGCCAGAAAAATGTCATGGTTTATTCACTATATTTATCCATAAGTATATTGAGTATTCAACTGAAAATAATACAACAAATAAAAATGGAAAGAACCATAGGAATAGGTAAGGGGGAGGTTTGGTGGGTTCAAATCCCTCTCATTAATAAATTCCTAATAGAAAATTGTATGCTTTTCACTAGAAGAAATTTACTAGTATATATATACATTATTTTCAAACGTTTTCATTAACTAAATAAAGTAGGTATTTCATATATATTATAAATAATGTGTATTATTTTTACTAATAAATGATAAATTTTTCAATTTTCTTACACCATATTTTTTTAAATATTTACCTTCTGACCCAATAATACTAATATTTAATGAAGAACGAATGTTAATTTCATATTTTACTAAAATTTATCGCTACTTTTCCTCACGCTTGAATAAATTAAACTGTTGAGAATTTTGAAAAATGACCTCTGATGCTGTATATTCTTATACTGAGTTTTAATATCACAAAATGTTTTAAAATGTTTGGTCCATGGTAATCATGCTTTTAGTCAAAAATTAAACTTACGAACCTCCCCCATTAAAAATCTATACCTACACCTATGTAAAGAACATAGTATATTTAGGCATGATTTGTAACAATGATGATTGTTCTAATAAGTTATTATGTAATAATATGTTATACTACTATCAGTGGCACAATTAAGGGGGTTCTAGAGGGGACTAAGCCCCTAAACATATTTTTAGCCTCCCAAATATATTATCTAAAATTATTGTAATGAATAATATTTTAGATATAGTGTTCTACAATAATTTTTATTTGTTTTTTTTTTTTGTTAACACTTTTTTCATAATAATTATAGAAATATACTTATTCAAAATTTTTGACTAAAAACTTTTTGAATCAGAATTTGCCTCTAGATCGTATATTTAAGAGGTAGTTTTTCGAAATTCTTAATAGTTTTCTCAAAATTTGGTAAAAACTATCCAAAATTTGACACAAACGACTATAAAACTATCTCTTTTTAATCCAAATTTAAATAAAATTTGAATATAGATAGACAATGATATGAGAAGTGTTTTGGAGCAAAAAATTATTTAATGTGTGAATACATTTTTTTCTAACTCGGAGGTACATTCCGATTCAAAAAGTTTCTGGTTGAAATTTTTGGACAAGTATTTCTATACGAAATCGTGTACACATAACAAAATAGAAAAAGTAAAGTAAAATAAAGTAAAGCAAAGTAAAGCAAAGCAAAGCAAAGTAAAGTAAAGGTAAGAAAGCCGGACATACTACGCACCACGGATATTTTTAGCTCTTTGGGTCAGATACTCTTGGTGGGTTTGTGGAATTTTAAAGAAACGATAAATCATTTCTTAAGTAAGACGATATGAACGAAAGAAGTTAATAATTTAAAGATCAATAATGGTCGTCATTTTCAATACACTTACCAAGAATATTTGACCCGAAAAACGAAGAATATCCGTGATGCGAAGTATGTCCTGCTCTCTTGCCTTTACTTCGCTTTGCTTTACTTTATTTTACTTTACTTTGCTTTGCTCTACTTTACTTTACATTACTTTATTTTTAGATTCTAAATGAAGCGAAGAAGCTAGTGTTTTTACAATGATGTTTATTTTTTTTTTTTCTGTGTACAACTTTTAGTATAGAAATACTTGTCCAAAAAATTCGATCAATAACTTTTTGAAACCCGATTCGCCTCTAGATTGTACTTTAGAGAGGTCATTTTTTGAATTTCTCAATTCTTCAAAATTCTTCCCAAAATTTGACAAAAACGACTCGAAAACCATCATTTTTTGATCAGAATTTTATGAAAATTTAGGCATAGATAGAAAATCCTATAAAAAGGATTTTGGCGCAAGAAAATTTTGAAAATGTGAAAAAAAATGTTGGACATTTTTCGAACATTTTTTTTTTTTTATATTATTAACTTCCTTCGTTCAGAATCGTTTTACTGAAGAAATGATTTATCGTTTCATTAAAATTTAATACGCCAGTCAAGAGAATACTACCCGTCGTGCGAAGTACACCCATCGTGCGAAGTATGTCCGGCTTTTTATTTTATCTAATGAATAAAGGAAAAATATTCAATAAGAAAAAATATGTTTGAATAATGCCCAAAATTTTTTTTCACATTTTCAAATTTTATTGAGCCAAAATCTTTTTTATATTATTGTATATCTATGTTTAAATTTTCATAAAGTTTGGATCAAAAAATGATGGTTTTCGAGTCATTCTTGTAAAATTTTGGGTAGTTTTTTTCAAAAAAAAAAAAAAATTAAAGAATTGAGGAATTCAAAAAATAACCTCTTTAAGGTACCAACTAGAGGAAAATCGGGTTTCAAAAAGTTACTGATCGAGACTTTTGAACAAGTAGATTCAAACGAAAATGTGTTCACAGATAAAGAATAAAAAAAATAAAAAAAGAACAAAAAATAAACATCATTGTAAAAACACTAGTTTCTTTACTTCGTTCAGAATCTAAAATTATTTGGAGGGAAATGGAAAACATTTATATGACAACACCTTATATACATTTTTAATAGGGGCTGTAGCCCCCTTAATTTTAAACCTTGTTGCGCCACTAACTATTATTAGTGAAATTATCATAAGTAAATTACCCAAATTTTTCTTGGTTAATAAAATTTGTAAGTGAATGGTGAATGATAACTTGATGGACATCCATGGTTGGAATAATTTTAAATGTTTTACGAAAATGTTAGCACCTTCAATAAAAAAATTGAAATGACAGACTGGAAACATTGATCTAGAGAGTTCAGTGTTCTGTACCTTTTAGTTTTATTGAAATAATTTTTCTGTCGATCAACTCTGTTGCTTCAACATCAGTTCTAGAGTTTACTACATTATTTTACATCTTCCCAGACATATAATTATAAATAAATAATAAAAATCATACTCGTATTATAAATAAACACTTACAAATAGCAAGTAAAATAATTTTAAAATAGAAAGCAGGTAGGTAACGTAAAATGGTAGGCGTACTGTAGGAAATAATGACATCAACAAGAAAACGCAACAGTTAAGGTCTTATAAATCAATACAGGTACACTGTTTAACCATTATTTTCAATAAATCTCAATTCGGATAGGGTAGATATAATTAAAATAATATATCAACTCAAGTCGTAATTGAAAGATATTTCAACCTTTATTCATTTTGATTTTGAAATAAATGAAATATATTTAAAATTATTTTAAAATTTATTCACGTTTAGTTCATAACACCAACATAACTAATTAATATACATACTAATACTATATTCAGTACTACTATGTTTATTATGTAGTTATATAATGTATAAAAATATATACATATTATCCTGATTTTTATGTATAAATTATTTAATGGAAATTACGAGTCGTCATGTTTCTGTCTTATTTCGATTATTTTTGTTACAAACAGGTATCTCTTTAATTTTCTATCGCAAATTCATAGAATATAATATTAATTGACGCAAAAACCATAGGTATCAACAAGTTATAATTCTATTAAACGTAAGTCGGTTAAAAAAAACCGTATCAGTTTCAAAAAACTTCAATCGTTTTATATATATATATATATATATATATATATATATATATGCATATGTTATTAGGCTTTATTATTTTGGAAAAAATCGACGGGGCTATCTCAATGTTTTTATTGAATATTAAAAGCTGACTTTGAGGACCCTTGGATTGTCGTGAATTCTGTGAAGCATTTTTTTATCGTGCCATTCCTTCGTTGTTATATAGAACTGCACAGCCCCATACGAGATAGCGCACACACTAGCTACCAGCCCTGAATTGATTACTGTATTCGTACGCCCCGAAATTTTGCGGAACTACCCCTTTACCTGTGGAAAAGCTCGTTTTCAGATTTTTACACAAACGGGTGCACAACGTGTGACCATCATCCGATACCATCGAACCGAACAACGATTAAATGATATTTTAACAAACAGAAAAACATCAATGTATATCGTATTCCGTCCGAGCCAGTAGCGTATTCGTGTAAGTACCGGAGTCCGCCGCGGGGCTGTTCAGAGAAGCAGCACCCCGCTTTCGGCAAGCGTGGCAGTGGTAGTAGTCCGTGCCGCCATGGAAATCGATATCGTGAACCATCATAGCCACGGAACACTATTGCCATTTAGTTCCCATACTTACTGACTGCAACTTGTGTTTTGTTTTAGAACATACTTAGTTTTAAGCACGGATTTTTTTTTTTTTTTTTTTTTAATTTGTTTCATTTTTTTGGCCGCTTTTGTTAATTAATCAATTTTTATTCGTGTGCTTCTCTATATTATACATCTCTCTACCTATAATTTAATATCTATACCTATATAGATACGTAAATATCTATATATAAATTTATTCATTTATAAACTTATTTATATATATAATTTATATATATATATATATACACATAAAAAAAATATATATATATATATTATACACACACACACACACACACACATCCGTATGTGTATACGTTAAGTTCCATATAGGTACGTATATTGTTTTATTTTATTTATATTATTATATTTTGATACATACATGTATACTCTTTCGTACCTATGTTATATTCTTTAAAACATATTAAAACACTTCATTATTATTTGTTATTATTATTGCACTGTAGTATGGCTATATTAAGTTTGGAACTTATTTTAATATACAATTAGGTGCATTTTTGTACACAACGATACGACATACATTATTATAATGAAATATAGGAATTCAACCTTTTTTTTTTTTTTTCATTAATTGTTTCATTGTTTCTTGTTTTGACATTTTAATTCGTTCAGAATTACAAACGTCGTCAGTTCCTATGTATTAATGAATAGAATGAAATTAACATTATTAATATGAATTATAGGTTGTCAGTCTATTTAGTCGTATGTAAAAACTATTTATTTTGTAAGACAAATAGATCGAAACCTAAATCAATTTAGCTGTTTCTAATATCACACAGTGTAGTGCTTTTTTTGTTCAAAAATGTAAATAACCACTAATAACATTTAACTAGGTATAAATAGTTACTCTATAGACTACATAGCATTATAATCTTATAGTAATTCAAAGTCTAATTAAGTTATTTGCTATATATACATATAGATATGTCTTTCCGCTTAAATCATTTAGATCTTTAAGGTCTGAATATACTGTTTAGCTTTTTGGTACTTATGAACTTGATACAACTTACGGTTATGAAAATAACAATTATGTGCTAAATTATTTTAATACAGAAATATTTAAGCAAAACGTTATTTCTCAAAATCTGTATAAAGATATTATTTAATTCCAAACTCATATTGTATTCCAATTATACATAAATAATAGTAATGCATCTACCGTTATTATAATACATCAGTACCTACTTGCAGCGTATTTAAACAGCTAACGTCTTAGAGTGTATAATATACCTCAATATACCTAGATACCTAACAATTCATACAATTTTTAATCTATTGATTTTTACACAAATAAGTTAATTTATATCATACTTGGTACATCTCCTTTATTTTTTATTTAAATCTAAAACAGAACTTACTGTCGTATCAACTACTCAATTAGGTACTCAAACTCTATTAAAATATTCTTAAGCTAATATATATATATATATATATGTATGTATTTTTTTTTTAAAACAGTAATTATATGTTAGTACCTTTAAATATTTCAGTTACTTAAATGTTACTGTTTTAAAACTATACAATAAGGACTGCTTATAATATTTTCAAGTTTTATGTTTTATTAATGTATAGCCACACGAAATTGCAATAAACGAATTGAAGATAAATATTTTAACAATTTAGTATTTTATCTACATCCATGTATTTATATCGATAGGATATATTTTTTATTTAGTTAAATATTGTATTAAATATTCTTTAATTTACAATACCTATCTTATTATCTTATCCACTTACATTTTTATAATTTCAGTCAAAGTTTTGTGTGATTTAGAAAAATATTTGTTTTTATAAAAATGCAGTATAGTAAATATTTTATTTGTTTATTAATACAATATGTATTAGTAAGTATGGGCAGTTTGAATAAATGTAAATTGTTTAAATATAGTGCATAAATACTACCAGTGGAAGATTGTAAGCTCTCCTAAATGAAATGTTGTGAATTCCGATAATAATAAATTTCCCTAAAAATATTTTGCTACTTACTCTATATTTTTATAAAAATTCCTCTAAAAAGGGAATTCGATTATTTTCCATTTCAAAGTCTAGTGGTTCTCAAAGGAGGCGGTACCACACCCCAGTGGGCGGTGAAAAGGTTCTGAGAGGCGGTGAACATATTTCGGGCGGCAGGGGGGTGAGAAAGTATTGGGCAGTAGGGTGGTGTTGAGCATAATATATATTATATTTATATTAAATCCTAAATTCTAAAGAACGAGGAAACCTAAGTATAGATACCTTTTTTTTTTCTAAACGCTTTGAAGATAATGTCCCTAAAAGTTTCTCAATGGGTCGTAAATTCTTTTGAAAATATTGAAACAGCAGATTTACAAATTCAAGAAGAATTGATCGAACAGTCAATTGTTGAGATATTAAAAGCTAGCCCAGCTTTAAAAATGTCAATTATACATCAATTTTCTATTTAGTTTTCTTTTATACACTTTTCAAGTAGAATACAATTTTTTTTCTTTTTTTAGAGACATTGAATTTTTTTTTTTATTTTCAAGGGGGTGGTGACTTTGAAAAGGTTGGAAACCACTAGGCTAGATGGATAACAAATGGCTATTATCACAAACGACGTTATTGTGTAACTAAAATCGATTTTTTATATCTATAGATATTTTATAATCTGTACTGCTGCAGGATATAAATGACCGACGAATGATATTATATATATATTTTTTTTTTTGAAGATCGACTTCTATGTAGATTTTTTAATAATTATTGAGTATATTGAGTTTAATGATGATATAAAACTTTTTCAGCGATAGCTATTTGATAAAATTGACTACCTAAAAATAAATTCTAACAAGATCGACTTTGAACTCGCCCACGATCGACCGGTATATATATTTTTTAAATATCTGAATGGAGTATACCATGTTAGTTATTAGATTCGATATGCAATTATGGATTCTAAACACTAACTAGTTAAAAGCTAAAAAATATTTAATTAGATTACTTCTCTTAATAATTAATTAGACGAAATTCAAATAATATTCAAGTGTGTGCAAAAAAAAATATACCTATCACACGTTTATATTACAAACTACAAAATTGATGTTATAAAAATAATAATATAGGTATCTCTACAATAATTATTGTTATAATTTATTATTTATTATATAGGTAGATTAGATGTGCTTTTCTAAGGAACCCGTTGTTTATTTTCTAGAGTTACGAAGAAGTAACTTTACATTATTGACACAATAAGGATAAAAATTTGAGGGCTAAAATGTTTAGTTTTTTGATTTAGTCCCCCCTTCCCTGAAGGCATAAACTTTATGTAATTTTCAAAAAATCTAGGGGGCTTTGAGTGGTTTTGGGGGAGCTTAACACTCCTAAGACCGCTCTAGTTGAGCCTATTCCTTATGTTTATATTATACAACGATCTATATACAGTGGCGTATCTAGAATTTTTTTTCGGAGGGGGTTGAAAAAAAAATTAACAAATTGAATTGTATAGCATTTTTGATAGTTTTATTGTAATTATACATTTTATTACTTTTTTCCAATATGTTATAGCATGTAAATATTTATATCTTTTAGATTCTGAACGGAGTGAAGAAGCTTATGATTTTGAAATGATGTTTTTTTTTTTTTTTATCTTTTTGGAAACACTCTTTCGTACAAAAATACTTGTCCAAAAGTTTTGATCAGTATCTCTATGAAATTATAAAATTAAAAAATGCTTTTTACCAAAACTTCGAAAATAATACAGCTAGAAACTTGAAAAATTCACCAATTATTAAAAATGGTGACGAAAACATTTCATAAAATTTAAAAAAAAATTGATT
>JAIPRM010001478.1:0-12534 GCA_025469315.1 Stegophylla sp. TES_Ste_2020
CAAAATTTGACAAAAACGACTCGGAAACCATCATTTTTTGATCCGAATTTTATGAAAATTTAAACATAGATAGAAAATCCTATAAAAAAGATTTTAGCGCAAGAAAATTTTGAAAATGTGAAAAAAATTTTTGGACATTTTTCGAAAATTTTTTTTTTTCTTATATTATTAATTTCCTTTGTTCAGAATCGTTTTACTGAAGAAATGCTTTATCGTTTCTTTAAAATTTAATACGCCCGTCAAGAGAATACCACCCGTCGTGCGAAGTACACCCATCGTGCGAAGTATGTCCGGCTTTTTTGATACCTAGTATCTACAGTAAATATAATGACTCAATTTATGAAAAATAAATTTAAGAAAAAGTGCTAAAAACATTTTTTTTTACAAATTAATTATTTTCTTTTACCAAAATATTTTTCATATTATGGTCTATTTATATTTAAATATTCATAAAAGTTTAAATTAAAAATAAGCTGCTTCACTTCGTTCAAAATCTAAAAGTGTTAAAGGCGTTTTTATCAAATTTTTGTTAATTTTTACAAAACTTTGGAAAAACTATTGCAAATTTCGAAAAATGACCTCCTAAAACTACCATCTAGATGCAAATTCTAATACAAACAATTACTAGATTAAATTTATAGACAAGTATTTTTTTACGAAAACGTGTACTCAGAATAATAATAATAAAAAAATTGTAAAAACACTTGCTTCTTCACTCTACTCAGAATCTAAAAGATTTGCTCTTAGATGTTTTACGTTGGTTTTGTAAATATGCTTAATTGTACTGATCTATAATAGGTAAATTGACTTGCCAAAATTTTGTTTTTCATGTGTATTTATGTTTCATTGTTTCTTCATACAAATTTCGTTACTTTATTATGTATGTTAAATTATGAGTGGAGTGAAGAATATTTTACTATGAAGTTTCTTTTTTGTTTTTTTTTTTTTTATGTATATGCGTTTTTGTATATAAATACTTGACCAAAAGTTTCGACTGGAAACTTGTTGAATCTCGATTCATCTCTAGATTGTACTTTTGAGAAGTCATTTTTTTTAAATTCTCTTTGAAGTTTTCTCATATTATGATATTTCTTAAATTTGTAGTCAAATTATCTGTAAAAAAAAAAAAGTTTGTCGATTAACTGTCAATATTAATTGTCTAAATACTAAACTGGTCGTTCGTATAAAAGATTAATTAGAGAGTGTTTATGATACGTACAGAAAAAAAAAAAAAATTCGACTCGCATACAAGCTATACGTCATCGTGAATTGTCACGCTGTTTTAAAGAGCGGAATCTTTTATTTTTGTCGTGTATTTAGCGTTTTATGTATACGTACATAACACACGTATAATTTAGGTGATAACGTGTGCGCATAAAAAAAGGTAAGCGTTTATTCTCATGGACGACGAAAAAAAAACAAGAGCTAAGAAGCTTACACATTCGCCATCAACAACAGGAGTCACACAGTAACAGCTAGTGTAGGAATTAGTAGTAGCAGGCGAGCAGATTATAGACGGGTGTTGGGATTGTAAATTAATTAAAAGATTCTTTCGAGTCTGGTCTTCGAGGTATATATACGTAACAAGTGTAATAATATGAAAAAAAAAAAAAATTATTATTAAACGCATGTGAAAAAATGGCCGTTACCACCACCACCACCACTACTACTATATACTGCATTAATACGTATATAGTGTATTATATCGTCTATATAGGTGTATACCCCGTGCACTCTTCACGAATTCGCGCATTGGCGGCTATATACTATCATAATATTACATGAGAATGCCCATAACCTTGGCGCGCGTTGTACAATATACAGTAATAATAATAATACAATATGTATACGATATAATATAATAATAATAGTAATGATTAGGGCCCGGATTTCAATGCGAAATACATTTTTATTTTGGTGATCTTAGGCAACGCTTTCAGAATACATAATTTGTTTCATTTAACACGGATGTGAAAAGTGAAACTTTTATTTAGCATTATTTTGCTTTTTTCAATGTTTTTTTTTTTAATTTTCAATGCGTATTTTATCATTTTATTCGTTTTAATGCATATTTGAATGTTATACCTACGATTTGAATATGTATCGTATCTGTACATAAAACGAATAGATAATTTAAATTTAGCTAATTAAAAAAATATAATCCATGTTTTTTTGGGTTTTTCCTTAAAAATATCTGCAAACTGTCTATGACTGCGATAACGTCTATGATAATATCTTGTCCTTATTTATATGGTGGCCTAGACGTGATAAATGGCAATAAAATAAATTGAAAAATACATAGAATCTTTTTTTAAGGTCATTTTCTAGGTAAAATGCATATTTTAAGGGCATTTAGAGAACTTTTTGACGATTTTTAACGCATTTAAATCCGGGCCCTAGTAATATAATAATAATAATAATAATAATAATAATAATAATAATAAAATAACCGTCTTGGCCGCGCTTCCCCTTAATAATATTCTATAAAATCCACGGGATCCGCGATTGTGTGGTGTAAACTCGCGGATAGTGTGTGTTGCGCGCGAGCGTGAGCGCGCCAGCGACCGAGTACGATACGACACGGCCCGAAGACGCCCCCGCCCCCGCCAAAACGTCAAGTTGGGTGTGTATATGGCCGGGCCGGCGCTCAACCCGCCGCCGACGCCGCCGACGACGACCACCGCTACTACTATTACAAACTCTCCGACTCCCGACGATCTCGAGCACCGCGCGCGGTATCTTGCCGGTCTGTCCGACGATAACCGTCCGACGTATACCGCAGCGCGCTCCCGTACGCTGATTATTGTTTTTGTCGCCGTCGCCGTCGTCTTGGTACCAGACAACCCCACGTGATTTTGGCGCGCGACCGCTAACCGAACGGCCGTGTGCCCGCGCTTTTAGCTCCTCGGTCGTCACCGAAAAATATACGCCCGTCGTCGAATCCACTGTGTGCGTGCTCTATGTGTACTACATACTCTATGTGTTCTATGTGTATTCGTTATTCTTATTCGATCCGCGGCGGTGATAATAATAATAATTGTTTATTTTAAAATAATATTTTTATTAGATATACCGTAACCCCCGTACGCGTAGGAAAGTGATTGCCGCTGCAGTCGTCCCGCGTTTATACTATTAGAATACATGTAAGCGTTCGTATCCGATAACATTTTTTCGCTTTTTTTCCCTCGTTTCGTTCCGAGTTTTTCGTCGTTCCCGCCGATTCGTTTCGCCAGCGCGCCATGCGCCACGCATAACTCGACCGCCGTCACCGCCGTGCATTTTTAATGTATCCGTGGTATCCGAGGGACACGGCCGAAGTGCAGGTGTGCGCCAACGGCCCTCAATCGTCGGGCAGCCCGTCGTCCGCCACGTCGCCGGCCATCAAGAGCGAGAACGGTTCGGCGTACGGCGACTGCATGGATTACGCTCTGCACGCAAAGGTGAGTGAACCCGGGGGACTTTGAGAGTACTATAACAATATACAGTAGAGTATTTTTAAGAGGTATTTACGGGTTTATTATAGATTTGCGGGATTTATCTAAGTCGTCCATCATTCGGTTCCCTAACAGGGACCGGACCGTGGAAACACCTGTCGTAACGTATACTATATTGTTATCGAAATGTCTGGATTTGTCGTCGCGAGACTTTCGTTTTCTTCCGAAAAAGTTCGTCTAATCAAACGAGTCATGTCGTTTCGATATCACATACTTACCTGTATTTTCGTAACCCGTATGGTACAATGCAATGAGTTAGTTGTTAATTAAATCGAGTTTCGAATAATTTCTTTGGTAGATTATAGGATATTGATACCTATGTACACTTGTTAGACTGTATGTTATATTACGTGTGTACCCGTTTTAAATGTTTAGGCAATGACGAGATTTTCAACGGAATTATTTTTTAACTATTCATTACATATTCATCTCTATATCATTATATCCTAATTATTATTATCTATATGAATCCAAATGGTTTTATATCTCGCTTTCATGCACATGATGTATAAAACAATATCGTCCATGAGCATCTAGCGCCCGCGAGACCTATTTTGTTGTTATGGCTATATAAATGCGCCGCCGGCGTATAGTTTTTACTTCGGTTCAGCAATGGTGTTAAAATTATTTTTTCATATTAAAAACACCTGTAGGTATGTGAGTGTGTGTGTAATTTCCTCATCGCAACAAAAGTGTTGTAATCGTGTACGTATAAAAGTCACAGAAACTTTAACGAGAGACTTAAAATACTGTATAATTATACAAAAGAGTATATTGTTTGCGTTTTAATAATTATTCAGTATGAATTTATACATTTGTATGCGGTTATATTTCATTACCTATCATAGTTATTATAAGGGATGAACAAGCATAGACTTTTTTTGTTCTTGGGTAGATTATATAAATATTCTATTATGTTTTATATAAATATTATATAAAATATTATATTAATATCATAAAATTATGACTTTAATATAACTTTAATAAAATTTAACATTTTACATGATAATTTTCCCGAAAACATTATTCCTTATCTCATTTTCCTAATTTCAGTTTTTTCTAAAAATAATATTCACAATCTACAAATGGATTAATAAGTAATTATTCTCAATTGTTTTACCAAAATCTGAGAAAACAACCTGAAGTATGAAAAATATTTTGGTGAAAAAAAATTAAATATAAGAAAAAACTTAAATACCTATAAAAAAAAAGAAGAAATTCTAACAATTTTTTTGCTCATCAAACATTCTTTTGTTCTTATTCTAAGTCTTTTGTTTGTTTACAGTTTTGTAAAGGACCATTTACTAAAAATTTAAAAAATTGTCTCGTATAACTAAAGCTCTGTTCAGAATCGTTTAATTGAAGCAATGATTTATCATTTCTTTAAGATTTTACACAATCTCCAAGTCTCACTCGAGAATCAAAGAATATTCAAGACGTGAAATATGTCCGAAATTTTTTAATATTTTTTTTTCAATTCACCCAGTATTCTGTTTTTTTTTCATGCCCTTAATTAATATGTACTTCATATGAAAAAATCATAAAATTTTTCGCTTTTAACATAACACGGTACATTACTGTCATTTATCGATAATTGCTCAATAAGTTTTTCATTATCATTAATCATCTTCATGACATCAAAATGTTTTAACCAGCGATAAATTAAATTTTTCGTTAATAATTCTGTGGCGTGAACTTCATTAATAATTTCATTAAAATTATTATTTAGTCTTTTGAACCCATATTCATGTAAAATTAAAAGTAACCGTTTAATCATACAACAATAACGAATAGAAAAACATCTACGAAATCACCATGACGGTAACACGAATTGAATTCAAATGATGTTCGATTAGTATTTATAGCTGCTCATGTCATATAATCATAATCGCTTATAAATAGTCGACTGATTTATCCAACTGATGCATGTGTGGATAAACTTAATAATACCAGGATAATGTTAACATACAAAAAATTATTGATATAAACCAAGTTGTTTGGGTAATGTTAAAATTACCCGGTTATTATCAACAATGGCCACTGTTCGGACATTAGCCCTAACATTATTATATAATGTACGAGTACATGCATTTATTAATTTTTGTTAAATGAAATATCTATATTTTTAAATAATATTTTTAACGTTTTATTTCGTTATTTTGCTATTCAATAAACATACTTGTTTATTAAAGTGGTGATGATATTTAAAATAATATAATTTTTAAGGGTCGCAAAACGACAGTCTTGTTACCTCAAAAATATTTCCGAGGTAACTCGATATCCCTTACATATTAATTAAAAATTGAACATAGATTTCAGCTGTGGAGTAATTTTGTAGTAGTTTTTGAGACAACTGTAAGCAGGCAATAATCAATATTAATTAAAAAAAGAGAGCAAGTGTATGTGAATATATAAATTGCTAACAAAATATTTATATCTAGTACTCGTATTTAACTGAGTCACGAATCAGATTAGTTTTTTTTAAATAGCAGATAATTTTCTTCTTCAAACTTAAGATAATATACCTATTGTAATTTCAATAAGATAGGCGCTTCCAAAGTATAAAATTTAAAAATGTACAATGAATCTTTTAGGGATTTTAAATAGGCTTGTAAATGTAACTCTACTTTTAATTCAAGATTGATAAACTATTGTACCTATTATTGTAATAATTGTTTGACTTTGACTGGTATGTACTATTCATTTCTACTTCATAAATGTGTAAATATAGCAACAATAATTTTATAAAATAACGTATAAGTTCATGTCACGAGTCGATTAGATTTGGCATAAATATTAATAATGATTTCACTGAAATAACATTAACATGTAGATATATTATAATATTATTAAAATTTGAAAAAAATGTTATCATTCCTTAATTTCAATGCATATTATCAGAAAAGTTACAGATGTACACTATACGTATATCATTAAACATGTTTTGTATTTATTAAAAGTATTATTAAAAGAAGAATACATAATGCTACAAGACGATCATTTTAACTTAGGTGCTAGATTTTGACATTAATTATAATATTATAAACTAAAATTTATTATGGTTTCATATTTTTAATAAATTAAATTTTAATTTAAATAAAAAATAACTCCTACCTAAGTTTTTTTCAGGTAGATTAACTTATGTTGATATCTGATGGATTCTATTTAGTGTTCTTGGTAATTATGTATAAGTACTAACATAATTTAGTTAATATTTACACAATCAATATACGATTTCTTTTTAATACGGGCATAATATAAATCAATTAACTGTTGACACGTACACTTGCTTAAACGCAGTAATAATAATTAATTCCAATTTATAAACAGAGATAACAATTTTCACCCTGAAGTTGACCTATCATATAATCATCGTATTAATACCTATACAGATTATCTGTAAACTGACTAAACTCGATAAATTAAATTTTATTGTACATAAGTATTACATTTATATAATTAGCAAGAGCCTGTTTTAAAAATGTGTTGTTGTTTTAATTTTTTTAATATAAAGTATGTGTTGTACCTAATATATTGAGATAATAAATATCCGTTACAAAAAAAAAAAGTTTACAGGCGTGGACGGCTACCAAAAACCAAGTAATCAGAAAGAGAGAGATACGTTGTTTTTATTTTTTCAATTTCGATTCTGATCTCATGCCTTTTAGGCTTATTGCTGTCAACTAAATGTAAATTTTTTTCCCCGGTCACATATTGAGATTTTTATACATAGGCTTAAAAACCCATCGATTCAGTCACCCCTTGAACCATTTTAACTTGACAAATTTAAACTAAAAAGACCATACAAACAGTGATTTATACATACCTAATACTGTTAAGTGGTGATAAACAAATGAAATTACCCCATGCATTAGATAAAAATGTTGCGTATTCTAGAATTCAATTAAAAATCACCATTAAGTCAATGAACGTATAACTATTTAAACTTTATATATATCTGTAATTCGATGAATAATAATAACATAACACGCCATTTATTCCAACAGCGTATTGATTTTTAAATGTTTAAAGATTGTATCGTATATTGATTTATGGTCTAAACTGCACCAGATCATTTTATTCCAACGGATTTACACACCATTAATTAATATCGGTATTTGTTTGTTGGTAAGACTATAATTATATAATTACAAATACAATAAATCATAAAAACACTAGTTTTACTGTCCGACAGGAAAGATGCGTGTATCTGCACGTTGGTACGTTGTGGTAACATTTGAATTATTGCATCTATGAATCTTAAATGAACCCAATTATAATTTTGAACACTGAAATATATATATATATATATATTTTTAAAGAGATTTTAATGTATATAGTATAAAAATACCCGAAGAAGAATATTGTACATAATACTAATAATATATGAATATTTGTATTAAATCTAATAGGTTGTGGTAAATTTTAAAGTTGGAGAACATTTTGCGACTCATTACTAAGTGATATAATTACTTTTAAGAAATAATAATTCCGAGAATAATTCAAAGAAATCGTTTTCAATATAATAACTGTAATAGTTAATAAATTAATCTACTTTTGTTCTAATAATCAATTTTTATGTAACTGCATATATTACGTAAAATGTCACACGATATTAAACTACAAGTGTATATAATAAATTAAATAATTGAAGATTTCAACCACCTATAGACTTACATCGATATTGAAAGTATAAATACGATTAGATAAATTTTCTAATTTTAGAAATCTCGTTCAATAATTTTAACCAGCTACTTTTTGAATCAGAATTAGTCTTTATATGGTACTTATGAGAGGTAATTTTTCAGTATTTCAATAGTTATTCCAAAATTTGCAAAAAGCTACCTGAAATTTAACAAAAACGCCTGAAAACTATTTTTTTTTTTGTAATGTTAACTTAATGAAAATTTAAATATAGATAGACTACCTATAACATAAAATATACTTTTATGAAAGAAAATTTTGAGTACTATGTGAATTTAATTTTGTAATTTTTTTTAAAACTCGTCAAAATTATTTTTTCCTTTTATCAATTAATAGTGAGATATAAAACTGGCTGAGTAAAAAATAATGTTTTTTTTTTTTTTTTATAATATCACATTTTATATTTTTTAAATTGAATTTCCTTGAATAAACTAAAGCACCTCTCAGAATAGTTTATTGAAGAAATAATTTATCATTTCTTTCAAATTCAATTCACCAAACGAGCGAAGAATATCCACGATGTGAAGTAAGTTCGGTTTCTCGGTTTTTTCCTAATATATGTAACAACTAACAATTAAAAACAGTATTTTATTTTATACAAAATTGTTATTTTTGTAAATCAAGAATTTTGTTCATTAAAGTAAGCGTACCTAAATAAAAAATTATTACTTACAAAAATAAAAACACATCAATAAACCTTTTTTTTAATATTCTGAAACGAATGTTAAATACACTATTCAACTATAATTTTTCAAACTATAGATAAAAAGACAATTAATTATTAATTTAGTTGTAATTTAAAATGTTTTTTTTTTCAACATAATTAAGCTAAGTTTTTGTGACAACACTATTATCTACAATTTTTTTTCTTTCTAAATCTTTATAGTTTAAAATCATTATTTCTAATAATATTATCGGCCAATGACCACGTGTGACTAATCTAAAGAGCGAGATGTTGTACACTTCAGGTCCTCAAGTTCATATATTTGTCCAATGCGTTGAAAATTTGATAACCTTTTTGGTTGGCAAGCTTATGCGTATCGCGCAGAACGGCAGGTTTTAATTGAAAATCGCGATTACGTCTTAAATAACCTTTTAAACTTCTCAGTTGTATATAAATCATGTAATATACAGCCTATATCATCTGTATTTTGATAACGTCTTTTCTCAATATATCATTCCTACTCCTCGTCACTTATTCTACGATTGCAAGCGATCGAAAAATATGAATAAAAAACTGTCATTTGTTTATTGTGCCGATGGAGTGTAGTCTGTGCGTAGATGTATGTTTTTTAATAAGAAAGTTGTAACGCTTTCCCAACATGGACACATTTTTCGATGACTGGAATAATGTGAGTAATATAATTATTTTAGCATTAAACTTTTTAAACATAGAAATATATTAAATGAACTTGGTTTAATATCAAAAAAAAATAAAATGTATTGAAATCCTAAATAATGAGCTAAATAATAATTACAAGTTTTCTATAAAAATGCAGGCTTAATTAATTCATCGGTGTCCTTTTTTATCTATTGGAAATTTAAACCCAATAGCTAACGACAATTTAGTATACTATTATTTATTACAATATGAATAAGTTTAATAATTCATTTAATTATCAGTTTTTTAATGAAACGCCTAATGTGATTTTAAATGTCGTAGAACAAATTTATTAATGTGCAAATTTCTGCCTGAGTTTACTAAACGGAAAATTTCTATAATTTGCTGAATTCACGCACGATTAAGGACACAAATAAATTTTATAAAATATTTATCATTCAATTATTTACTTAAAAATTATAATTTAAAATGTGTTTCCACAAATTTTTTTTTAATAAATCATTTTAATGGCCATGATATCTACCTCACAAAGGAATGCTCATCATAATACCACATCTGAAGTTAAATACTTTGTAAGATTATAATAAACCTTCTTTTATGAAATAAAATTCTTAAGGTTCAAGTTGTAAATACATAACTTTGGTTTAACTGTATTTTTATAGTTTTACAATAAAATTAAAATTAAAAATAATAGATTAATCATTGTACTATATGCAACTTGACTCTTCAAAAAGCCGGAAATATTTTGCACCATGGGCATGTTTCACTCCTCAGGTTTCACCTTGTGTAAAATTTTTAAGAAACGATAAATAATTTCTTTAATAAAACGATCCTGATCGAAGCTTCAGCTTATAAAACACAGCTTTACTTAAAATTATTATGTTTAATATTATTATCAAATAATGGAATTTTACTCAGCCAGTTTTATATTCCACTATCTCGAAAAATTACCTCTAATTCTAGAGGCAAATTTTGATTCAAAAAGTTGCTGGTCGAAACTTTTGGATAAGTATTTCTGTACAAGAAATGTGTACACATAAAAAAAATATTGCAAAAACACAAGATTTTTCAGATTCATTCGGAATCTAAAATACTAATCATAATATTGAATCAATATCGGAGTCCACTGTATAAATGATGTAAATTATAACGAAGAATACCCTTGGTACGAAGCATGTCCAGCTTTCTTGTCTATACTTTACTTTACTTTACTTTGCTTTACTTTACTTTACAATACTTTATGTTTTTTTTATCAAATAAATAAAAAAAGGAAATACAATTTGATGAGAAAAAAATATGCTAGAAAAATGTCTAAATTTTTTTTTTTATATGTTCAAATTTTTCTTGCGCCAAAATGTTTTTTATATTATTGTCTATCTATATTTAAATTTTCATAAAAAATAAAAAAATGATGATTTCCGAGTCAGTTTAAGAACTGTTGTTTTACAGTATTCAAGTGTTGGGTTTCTAAAAATTGTTAGCTTGCAGAGCATTAATTTAATAATATATTATGTATAAAAGACGATGGTCGATTTGTCGATTGGTCGAAAAAAAAAAATGTATATTATAGTATTTATACTTTATAAATATGCTATTGAATCTAAAAATAATCACCATATGCCCAAAAGTGTGAAATATGCAAATATATGTAAAATAAGTTTGCATATTTGTATTGTAGACTTCATGAATCGGATTTGTATTGTAAATTGGGTATTATTCTGGCTGTGCTGAAAAAAAATTCATAAACATCCGAGTTTTTCACACGACATTAATATTACGTACAGCAGAGATTGTGGGGTTAGATTGAGGTTAAAAACGCCGGGGATAAAGTACACGCGCTGACGTATAATATTATTAAATAATCGCGATTCAAAAACATTCTCGTGGAAAAAATCATCCACGGCATATATATGTAATCGCGTTACCGCGGCCATCGTCGAATCGTTTGGGCGTGCAATGTGCATATTATTACAGAATTTACGCGCATATTATTGACTCTGATGATTTGGGTTAGTGACCCGCCGACGGTGACGTTACACAAATAAAAACACCCGCGACGACGATGCGTCTCCCCCGGAGTCGGTGTACAGTGTCAACGGTTCCGGATTAAACCGTGCGCCGCGGCCCGTGGGTGCCCGACCGACGACGACGACGACGACGACGGATAGCGTCAGTAAAGATGAAACATTGTATATAAACGTGCAGTATATATATAAATATATATAGTTGGAAAATACGTCATTGGCAGCCAGAGTAGAGGTAAAGAAGAAATCAGAGCGTGCAAGTTATGGGGCGATGAATAAAACAAGTGACCGGGCAGGAGCTGGTGGAACCGTCGTCGTCATCGTCAAAGTCGCCCTCAGCTGCATTGCCACCAGTGTGTGTGTGATCAATGGCCCGTGGTGAGCCGGAACTCGAAGCGGAGGACAAAAACGGAGAGAAAGACGAAAAAATTGATTTCGATGTGAAAAATAATAATGTACCGGTCGAGATTTACCGCTGAAACACACGTATATCTATACGTGTGTAATCTACAAGATACTATATACGCATCTATCAGATGAGGCTGCTAGTTTCAAAACCAGCTAAAAGATAATTTTTTCAAAAATGGAATTTTTTTTTTTAATTTTCTAAATATTTACACTATATTACATAGTTGGTAAAAATATTGAACATCAAACATGGCTATAATCGATATTAAATGATAACAGAGAACTATGGTATCAAAACCAGCCATCTAATGATGTTTATTTCAAATTAAGCCATAATTAAACACATGTTTTTATCTGCTCTGGTAATAGTACTCATATTTTTTCAAATTTCATGAAATTAATTATTAACTATAATTTAGTTCTATTTGGTTATTATTTTAGATTCTGAACAAAGTGAAGAAGCTAGTGTTTTTACAATGATGTTTATTTTTTTTTTTATTTTTTTTTTTTCTGTTAACACTTTTTCGTATAGAAATACTTGTCCAAAAGTTTCGATCAATAA